>JAQFVV010007081.1:0-72926 GCA_028023455.1 Epiperipatus broadwayi
AAGTGTACTTTAATAAATAAAAAGGTAAAAGAATGTAGAAAGGTATATGAAGGTATAATTAAATTTATTATTAGCTGATGCAATAGCTCGTAGAGGGGGTCTGACAATTGGACTATATGTGCTGCTTACTGAGGGCTTTGAGTCAGTCGAGTACTAGCTTGCTAAAGCGTGCGGACCAAGGGAGATTAGCCTGCTAAAGAGTGCGGACAAGTTAATGCTAGCTTGCAAAAGCATTCCAATGGCAAAGATTTAGAAAGTTAAATCTTGTCTCCCGCTAGTCTAAAAAAAAAATGGAACAGTATAGAGATTTGTGAAAAACAATCCGACAGAGAGAAAGGAGAAAATGAACTGTGTTTGTTAAAATTATAATCACTTGGTTATTTCCCAGAGAAAGAATTTGAAAAATTAGCATTTAGCAAGGATCGTTAAGTGGAGTTTGGAAAATGATCAACAACATGGATTCTCAATACGTTAAATAGAAAAAAAAAACGAAAGACGAATCATAGTTGGAGAACTGCAATTTATTTAGGATCTACTTGCCCTAATCAGCCTTGTGCGATATACATATATATGGGAGAAGTATACTTACAGATCCGATAATTTGAAAGATGGCTCAATTATACGTTCCGGGTTATTATCCTACCATGGAGTAGACTTTCAGCCGTAGTACACCACCTGTTTGGCTATCAAGTCCGAAGATGCCTTAGAAGAAATAGCAGACCCTGATGACAAGAAAGACTCAAAGTATGTCGGTGAATGGAAGCCTTATCTGCCCTATGAAGTAGCCGTGTGGCCCAGGAAGTTCGAATAGAATCCAAGAACAAGTCCGAGGAGCGTGTATAGTTGGTTATATATATATTTTTTATTTTATATTCTATTATATATATATTTTTTTCTCTCTCATTTATGTTCTTTGTAAATTTTTTTTTATTATGATATATATATTATTACTGCATACCTTGTTATATGGATTTATTACTCTAAAGTGGGAAGGAATATAGGGCACACCCATTGTGTAATCTTTTAGATATTGTGTTTTTTCTTTTTATATATATATCTTGGGGTCATATGTATATGCATCGGTGGAGGGTAAATATAATTTAAATATTTTTTTATATATATTGGACTTATATGTATGCATTAGTGGAGGATAAATATAATAATCTGGGGATAATAAATATTCACTTTTGTAATTAAAATCGTTTATAAGTTTTTGACTTAGCTTTAAAATAATTATTAAGTTATTAGTACAGATATATATAGTTTTTTTTTTTTTATCAAAATGCCAATCCACGTAGTTAACCTGAGATTTATAGAATATAAAGTGAGCTAGATAGGGATAACTTACCGGGGAGTTGGATTGTTTCTTTTATTTTAGTCCGAACGTCTCGAAATATTCATATTCGTTAATGACTAGTCACATTTTACACACTCTCTCGGGAAAGAAAAGGAATAAGTATAATCTTGAACGGGAGTGGCGCTAGAGACTGAAGGAAGTATTCAGTACTCTTAAAGGTGTGTAAGGACACTTTAATTAGTCAACGTATAATTAATCGGCTAATGAAACAATTTAACAAGGAAGGTCTGGATGGGCCTAATTTTAGGTTCAATCTACTTCCTCTAATAATTTCTTTGAGGTATTTACTCATATTTAATCAAAAATATTTTAGAGAATTATTATCGATGTCCCATTCTGTAGCATACGTCATTTCATGCTCGGTGCGTATGAGAGTCTAACCATGCAAGACCACTACAGGGTAGTCGAACCGGTACAGAAAAATGGCGCCTCAATCGTGGTAAAGACGAACTAGGTTAAGATGAAAAAAAGATAGTATTAGTAGAAATCTATACTATATTTTCGTGGTTTCAAAACAAATTTAAGACAGCTAAGTTAAGAGAAGAACGTTGTAAATGAGATAGGATTTTAATAATTGCGTAAGAGAAGGTTGAAATATACGGTTTTGATTATTTAGTTATAAGATTTTTTCTTTTTCGAGCAAAAATTTATTATCGTGAACGAAATAAATTATTAACAGAAGTTAGATAAATAATTCTGTCATTTATTAGGGCATATAAGTAGAACGGGGCATTTGAAATTTTTTGTTATATTATCACACGTTTGAGTAAATTGTCATTAGAAATCAGGGAATGTGCTTGGAGGAAAGGGCGATTAGTAGGGCATAGCGTAAGACGTGGTGTACTGCGAATTTACTATACGAAATTAAATTAAATATTTTTCTGGAATTGAGTTAATAAACGTTAGTATAAAGGTAAGAATACCTTGACTTTCAAGTTCAGTAAATCTAAACCCGTAAATGCTTACGAGAGCAGGGAAAATCAGAATGGAACAGGCAATAATCAGTGAAACGCTAGTAAACCTGTCTGAAGAACAGGAAGTGGACTGTCAGAAAAACGAACTAGGAAAGGAAAAAGAATGCTTAAAGGAAATGATGGAAGATTTCGCAAACCTTGTGAAAAAGGAAATGGCTAAAATGTCAAAAGAAGTAGAAAGATGGAGAACAGAGAGGGCTAAACAAGAGGAAAATATCGTTCAGAAAATAGAGGAAATGCGAAGCGAATTAGTACAAGAAATAGATTTAAGATTTCAAAAGTGGGAAATGAAATGTGATAAATCTAAGCAAACTAAGGAGGATGACATAGAAGCAAATATAAGAGATAGTCAGTCAGTTAAGTTAGGGCCAGAGGAGACAAAGCAGGACACAGAAATGGAGTACAAACAAAATAGGATGGTTGAAAATGTTAAAAATGAACAAGACAACCATATGGCAAATAGTGGAGATCATCTGGATGGTCGTATAGAAAAGACCAATGGAAGTGATCAGCTGCCACAATTAAATATTAACCAATTTTTAAAAATCCGTACATTTGAAGGAAAAGTGGGGGAGGCTCCAGTGGAGCATATAAGAAGTCTGGAAAATTACTTTCGGATAAACAAAGTAAATGAAATCAGTAAATTGCTTGTTGCCAGCGCTCATCTTAATGGAGACGCATTAGCTTGGTGGGAGTCTTTGTTTCATCATCCTCCAACCTTCAATCAATATAAGGATATGATTGTTAACAATTTCTGGAGCCCAGAACGTCAGGAGACTATCCTGTATCAAATAATGCAGGAAAAATACAAGAGTAACACGAACGAAAACTACTCTCAATTTTTTTCGTAGGCAAGCAGCCAAATTAAGAAATTTAAACGCCTGCCAAACATCGGAGGGTCAAATTATTAGAATAATTAGACATAATTTTCCTTTCCGAATAGAACAAACATTGTTGACAGCAAATGTAAATACAATGGAACACATGGCGGAGTTATTGAATGTGTTGGACATGAACCAACTGGACAAACCCCCAGATAAATTTAGAGAAAATTCGCGTATTAGCGCAATAGGATGGGACAGTGATGATGATGATCAAAGGGGATATATAAAAACAAAGAAAAAAAATTGGAATTCAGAAACGAATGTCAAATATATTGACAGTCAAGTAAATGACCAGGGTAAGAAATATGGAAAAGGCAGGGGATATAGGCCAGATTCGCCGAAGCCTGGGGGGAGTAAAAATAAATAGTAAATAACAGTGTAGTGTAAGTGAGTATGTCGTTTAAAAGTGGAGGTGAGGACTTTGTGGTTGTTTCAGGCATTGCATGTAAGGTTTGAATTATGTCGGTTTGCTCATGTTCTTTGGGAGATGAGAGTTTGGAGGGTTGGCTGCAGATCTTATGTAGTTCGGAATTTTGTGGCGTTATGTCAGCGTATGTACCCTGTCACTAATGCGGGGGGTACCGTTGGGCTGAGAAAAGGGAAAAACTTTTGTTTTCCTCTCGGGGACCTTCTTACCTTGTAATGCGAAAAGACCCTATAAGTCTTAAAAGAAAGAAGCGTGGGTGCATTTACTAAGGTATTCATTCAAATTACCTCTTCGAAAACGAAGAGCTTGTTTTTCGTGTTCTAAAATGCAAAAGGATCTCATAAGCCTCCAAAGACGTGAGCTGGGATGCATTTATTACACATTTACGGTACTTGACATACGTTGTTCATCACAGAGTTCTGCATGAAGTAGGGATCTGTAAGCTGATGCTCTGGGTTTCTTATGGTCTCGAGGTGGCATGCGGGGGGACGATGTAGTCTGAGCCATGCAGGTTGATGTTTGAAGGGCTATGGGTGTATATTGCTACTGAATGAACGACATAACTTGCATGTTTAAAATGTATAATAAATGCTGAATTTAAAATGTAAATAATTAAAGAAGATGTAAAAATAGTTAAGTAAGACCATTAAAAAAGAATGGTTTCCTTTTTAACAGTCTCATCGGGGACGGGGGTATTGTGCCAGTCCGTGTATAACGGCCATGCACAAAATGGCTGTTTGCTGAAGATTCAGCACAGCTTACATGTATCACATGAAAATTATAATTTTAATACGATTTATTAAATTATAATTCAGAGGGGAAGTGGGAGGTACGGATATAGTACATAAATAAATGGGTTTGGGCTATATTATATTCTTATTATACCCACAGTACAAGTGTATGCAGTGTATATATGTTTTAATAATTTATTCGACTAGCAAACCTGTCTAAAAAAAAAAAAAAAAAAGAGGGAAAATAAGTTGTAATATTTGTTTATGTGTAGAACAGTTTTTTTTTGTTGTATTTTACTACTTATAAATGTTCGAACACACATATATAGAAATGTATTTTTATTTTTTATTATTTTCCTAAAAAAAGAAAAGAAAATTCTAAATAGCTAAAAAGTTTTTGCATTTATTGGAATTTATCTTTTCTAATTGTTAGAATGAGAGGGTTTGAAATTAATTAATTAAATTTGTAAAGGGAAAAAAAACCTTTTTGCTAATTACAATCTACTTTCAACCGAAGAAAATGTTTTGTATAAAAGAATTTTCGGTTGATCGTGAATAAAGATAAAATAGATTTTATCTGAGAAAGGAATGTAAGCACAATGGGTGTCAAGTACTCAATATGGAAGCTTGCAAAAGTGTACTTTAATAAATAAAAAGGTAAAAGAATGTAGAAAGGTATATGAAGGTATAATTAAATTTATTATTAGCTGATGCAATAGCTCGTAGAGGGGGTCTGACAATTGGACTGTTTGGGCTATATGTGCTGCTTACTGGGGGCTTTGAGTCAGTCGAGTACTAGCTTGCTAAAGCGTGCGGACCAAGGGAGATTAGCCTGCTAAAGAGTGCGGACAAGTTAATGCTAGCTTGCAAAAGCATTCCAATGGCAAAGATTTAGAAAGTTAAATCTTGTCTCCCGCTAGTCTAAAAAAAAATGGAACAGTATAGAGATTTGTGAAAAACAATCCGACACAGAGAAAGGAGAAAATGAACTGTGTTTGTTAAAATTATAATCACTTGGTTATTTCCCAGAGAAAGAATTTGAAAAATTAGCATTTAGCAAGGATCGTTAAGTAGAGTTTGGAAAATGATCAACATGGATTCTCAATACGTTAAATAGAAAAAAAAACGAAAGACGAATCATAGTTGGAGAACTGCAATTTATTTAGGATCTACTTGCCCTAATCAGCCTTGTGCGATATACATATATACGGGAGAAGTATACTTACAGATCCGATAATTTGAAAGATGGCTCAATTATACGTTCCGGGTTATTATCCTACCATGGAGTAGACTTTCAGCCGTAGTGCACCACCTGTTTGGCTATCAAGTCCGAAGATGCCTTAGAAGAAATAGCAGACCCTGATGACAAGAAAGACTCAAAGTATGTCGGTGAATGGAAGCCTTATCTGCCCTATGAAGTAGCCGTGTGGCCCAGGAAGTTCGAATAGAATCCAAGAACAAGTCCGAGGAGCGTGTATAGTTGGTTATATATATATATATTTTTATTTTATATTCTATTATATATATATTTTTTTCTCTCTCATTTATGTTCTTTGTAAATTTTTTTTTATTATGATATATATATTATTACTGCATACCTTGTTATATGGATTTATTACTCTAAAGTGGGAAGGAATATAGGGCACACCCATTGTGTAATCTTTTAGATATTGTGTTTTTTCTTTTTATATATATATATCTTGGGGTCATATGTATATGCATCGGTGGAGGGTAAATATAATTTAAATATTTTTTTATATATCTTGGACTTATATGTATGCATTAGTGGAGGATAAATATAATAATCTGGGGATAATAAATATTCACTTTTATAATTAAAATCGTTTATAAGTTTTTGACTTAGCTTTAAAATAATTATTAAGTTATTAGTACAGATATATATATAGTTTTTTTTTTTTTTATCAAAATGCCAATCCACGTAGTTAACCTGAGATTTATAGAATATAAAGTGAGCTAGATAGGGATAACTTACCGGGGAGTTGGATTGTTTCTTTTATTTTAGTCCGAACGTCTCGAAATATTCATATTCGTTAATGACTAGTCACATTTTACACACTCTCTCGGGAAAGAAAAGGAATAAGTATAATCTTGAACGGGAGTGGCGCTAGAGACTGAAGGAAGTATTCAGTACTCTTAAAGGTGTGTAAGGACACTTTAATTAGTCAACGTATAATTAATCGGCTAATGAAACAATTTAACAAGGAAGGTCTGGATGGGCCTAATTTTAGGTTCAATCTACTTCCTCTAATAATTTCTTTGAGGTATTTACTCATATTTAATCAAAAATATTTTAGAGAATTATTATCGATGTCCCATTCTGTAGCATACGTCATTTCATGCTCGGTGCGTATGAGAGTCTAACCATGCAAGACCACTACATGGTAGTCGAACCGGTACAATATATTCAAGAACTGAAGATTTGTAAATTAATTACAAATTAAAGTAAAAAAAAAAAAAATCAGTTTGGTCAAGTGATAGGAACTCCTGCACTCAATCTGTCCTTTTGATGTTCAAATATCACTTAATTCTTGAACAACTGATCTTATGACTATTTATTTATTTAGAATTTAATGTATAATGTTTGCTTTAACGGAAAATCCTTCTTTTCATTCAACACATTTTAAAATTAAATTGATGCAAAAAAATGGATTTTCAATATTTTTATTTCTTTTATCCTGTTTTATATATATATATCTCAGAACAAAAAAAAGTCATTTTTTAAATTAAATTTATTAAAGAAAATGTTAGCATACTGAATTCGTTTTTAAAAAGCTCAAATGGCAAACACACATAAAAAAATGTAAATACAATATACAATCAAACTTTTTTTATATATCTTATATAATAAACAGTATTTGTTGATTAGACACACTTGATGCTGTGATTTATGTGCTAAAACACATAAAAACGCCATTTATGCGGCCAAACTTATTTTTGCGGCCATGTGTTACATATATACAACAGATCTGTTATACTGCACATTGCAGACCGCACTGTCGCATCACACTAAATCATTTATGCGAATTCGCACATTTCACATTTTTTTACGGTGTCATGTGAAGGTGTGTGACTTTCAATTATCTATAAATTGTTAATTGTAAATAGTTTCATTTTTTTTTATACTGAAATCACATGACTTGACCAAGCAATAATTATCGGAGGGTTTACACACTTCTGTAGTCAAGTTTTAAGGTGCAAAACTTTGTCAAGGGGTATGTCTGAACAATACTTTGAAGTAGGTAACACGTCAAATAACATATTCTCGATAACCTCAAGGAGACAAAAAACACGGTGCAGGAAAACCTAGGCGTTGTTCGATTCTTGCAATTAATGACCAGTTTGTTCAAGCTATACATCTGATATATTACTGTAGCAGTGAACAGCTATTTTTTTAATTTGTTGATCTTTATACCAAAAAAAGAAAACGTAATAAGTTTTAAATTTGTTGATAAAAAAAAAAGCATGTAACGGTCATATTTGTACATTCACGCAAGCAAATCCAGAGTTTTGGTAAATTATTCCAAGGCTGATCTAGATGAGAGATTGAGACCTTGAATCTGATCACACCTCAGCTTCTTTATCAATGTTCCATGATTTACTACCCTATGGATAACATATATGAGGCTACACTCAAAGTTCCTTAATTCACCTGCTGGCAGTAGAAAAGGGTGGAGTAAGAGAATCAGGGAATGAATGACTAAATTACTAAATAATTTAACTACCTAGATAACTTAACCCACACATCTATGGCTGGCTAGATAATGTATACATTAATAATTAACGCTAGTATTAAGGAATTTAACTAAGATTTGGAATGGATTACGAATTATATGCCACACATTGATTATAATTTAATATATTTTAATTCTTAAATATAGATTAAATAAACATAAGTGAATAAACATCACATGGCCACCATCTCTTATGTTTGTGTATAACTGTTGTTAAAACAGGCGACGGCCACAAGCCAGAAACTAGTATGGGGATATTGGATTAGTAGGCACTAGATGGGGATTTTAGGCACAAGCCTTCTGGCATCCATTGATTACTCTAGCTTGCTGCGTATGGCATACGCATAGTGAATTTTGCCTGTTTAAACATAAGTGCATTGAACAACACATGCAGGTGGGTAATAATGATGAGCAAGTTTGAGAACAGAATCTCATCTGATGCACTATAATTTAAAAGTTTATTAGAAATTTAATAATTTACAGTCTATTCATGTCTTATTTTACTATGTCCTCCCTATTAGGTTTGCGATGGTAAAGTCGGTGCAAGAATGATGATTTATCACCATAACATTTAATAAAGATCATTTAATAATACTTAATGAGCTGCAATAGGCTCTCTATGCAGTTTATGTATTTACAAAACCAGATTACATATTCATATCAATGCTGAAATCTTATTAAATTATGGAGGGATGAACTGGAACTTTGTAGTATGACTTCAGATACTATGGCATTTTATATATGTGTGCATCACGACTATGTAGTTACTCATGGGATTCAGTACCAAGTATTCAGTTCCCATGGACCGTATGACTTGTTGTGAATTAATTGAACATATAGTTCAGTGATTGGAGCAGCTTATAAAAATCTGGACCCTCATGTTCCAGTTCTAAAAAAGAGCTGTCAAAAATAACTATATGGGATGGCCATTAAAACCAGAAGCCCATTCATATAAAAAACATACAGCAAGGCATAAATGCATGTATGTGACTCCTAAAGACACATTTGCCATGCTAAATACAACATTAACTAATAACTTAAGGTACGCAAAATTCTATAATTTTGTTCCGCGAAACTACCATACGCCAGTTCATAATTAGCATTCTTAAAACATGCAAAAAGGATCCTTAAAGTAATCTAATTTATTGACAAATCTGCATAGTTTATACTATAACTCAAAAGAGGGCTAAAGCATATCTGGGACTTAAGCAATATGTATAATATGCTTTATAACTCATTCTTGCATTTATTAACTAATTATTTTATTAATGTGCAAACCTAATTCTAATGGCAATAATAATAATAATAATAATAATAATAATAATAATAATAATAATAATAATAATAATAATAATAATAATATAATAATAATAATAATATAATAATAATAATAATAATAATAATAATAATAATAATAATAATAATAATAATAATAATAATAATAAATAATATAATAATAATAATAATAATAATATAATAATAATAATATAATAATAATAATAATAATAATATAATAATAATAATAATAATAATAATAATAATAATAATAATAATAATAATAATAATAATAATAATATAATAATAATAATAATAATAATAATAATTATATATATAATAATAATATAATAATAATAATAATAATAATAATAATAATAATAATATAATAATAATAATAATAATAATAATAAATATATAATATATATATATATATATATATATATATATAATAATAATAATAATAATAATAATAATAATAATAGCTTAACTAATATATTTAGGTATTCAGGGCGGAGATTTATGTGTGTGTGCTAAAGAGCAAAATTACTGAATTATGAGAAAGCCTCAAATCATCTCCCCCTCAAATTGTATTCATAGAATCAATCTCCATTTTGAACTGGGCATAGCATAAATTATAAATATATATAAAACAAATAAAGACATGACCGCAGAAGAGAAAGTAATAGAATAATAGCTGAATAAGTTATTCGTTAACAAGTTTTTAAAGTTTTAGAATTTAATCTAAGAAATAGGCAAGTTTACAGGTATTATTTTATCAGAATTTTAAATTATTCTTTACAGATTTAAATCGGCTTTAATTATTAGAACATTATTATAGTTTAGATAATTTTTTAGAATTATTTTTAAAGGGTTCTGTGGGAAAAATTTGTTACTGCATCTTCTTTGCTGAGGCTTTTCTGTGGCTGTCATTCTCGGCTGGGCTGATCCCTTCCCGATATCTTCTTAGCAGTCTACTGGTCTACCCATTCTTCCATCTCCACAGACCGATCTCTCAAAAGGAGAGCTGGAAAATGGTATTGCCTTAACTGCCAAGCTCCATTTTCCAGCCCATCATAGCGAATGGTAGCAATTCTATATCAAATTCTAAAAAAGTGAACCCCCTTACTTAAACTTTACGGTTATTTATACAAGAAATATCGGTAACTTGAGTGCCCTGTTTACAAAATTCTACAAAATTTTCATCAATAATTTAAAATCCATAAAAATGAAACCTTTGGTTATTTTTTGACTAAAACAATGACGGTCAAACAGGTCACTCTTTGTTCTTAGTTTTTATTTTTAAAATACATTTAAAATTTTAATCCCAAATTATATTAATTGCTTACAGATAGTTTTCCAAGAATTTACAACTTTTTAATAAAAACAGCTAACTTTTTTAAAAAAGTTTCATTTGTAAACATTTTATGATATATGTGTGTGAGACTATCCCAGGAATTGAAATTTATATACCAATGCATTTAAATAAAGTTTTCAACTGAGAGTATTTCAAATTTATATTAATTTAAAAGAATTGTAATGCTTCTTTAAATCTATTGCATTATGGCTTCTCTCGCATATATATGTAAGTGGTTACACACATATATTAATGTTCACACAACATAATTTAATTATATCATTTTATTAATTTTAAATTTATAACTGTGTATACATTATATGCATACAGACATTAATATATTAAATGTGCGCACATATTCGCACATAGACATAAATATACGCTATTACATATCAAAATAAATTATTCTGATTATATAAATGGACTGGGAGGGTTCAAACTAGCTATGGAACATAGTAGGTGAAACGGGATGGTAGCTAAGAAATACCGTTTCAAGCGGAACCAAAAAAAAAAAGTGTAATAAGATTTAAATTTGTTGATGTCATTTAAAAAAAAAAAAAGCGTAATAAGTTTTAAATTTGTTTGTTATTTTTTAAAAAAAAGGAAACCAAAAAAAAAAGTGTACTAAGTTTTACATTTATTGATTTTATTTTTTAAACAAAAATAGGAAACCAAAAAAAACAACTGTAATAAGTTGAAAATTTGTTGATGTTAATAAGAAAAGAGTACTAAGTTTTATATTAAAATGAAAAAAAAACCAAAAAAAAAAAAAAACCGTATTAAGTTGTAAATTTGATGTTAATAAAAAAAGACCTTTAAAAACTACAAATTCTGTGTTTGATTTTTTTTGTTCTAACTTTGTTGATGTTAATTAAAAAAAAATATTTAAAAAATACAAATTCTGTTTGATTTCTTTTATAAAAAAAAAAGAAAGAAAATCCAAAAAAAGTACGGCCTGGGAATGTTCATATTTGATAGTTTTTGCATAGCAACAATGCCATTAAGCGGCGCGTGTGTCTAATCAACTATTACAATGTAGACCAAAAAAAAAATGTTTATCAAGATGATCATTAAAAATTCCAACTATTTACAAAATTATCAGAGATTGCTTCAAATCTGTTTTGTTATATATATATATAGTGGTGAAGAGTTCATCAGAGGTAAAACAACTTTTCCATGAACAAAAGTTTCTGGTCCTCAATAAGGAAAATGGAATAATATATATATTTTAAAGAAATGCTTTTATTCATATAAATGTAATGAAAATCTGTTTATTAACTTCTCACAAACTAATTCAAACAATATTTTTTAAATAAAATACTGAAACCTCTAACTAATTAACATAAATTTGAATACGCCCCCTCATCACTATCAACTGCACACAGCTATGAGTATGAAGCCATGGAGCTTTGAAAGCGCTAAACTTTAAATAAATTATTTATAAATATAACTTCTTTAATGAGCGTTAAAAGCGCATAATTATTGATATCATATAAATGTACTAAAAAAAAAAAAAATTATTCAGCTTTAATGGTTTTCTTAATATCATGTGACCAAAATAATCACATGTAGCATTCATGTCCAGAAATATTTTGGTTGTATAATATCAAGAATATTCTGCAAAAGCAAAAGAAAATTTATTTTTTAATGTTTACATGAATAAAAGCATTTCTTTTTTAAATATATATATTTTACTTTCTACTTTTTAATTTTATATAATCTCAGAAATTAAATTTAGATATAATTTAAGAACCACTAGATGGCAGTATCATAAAGTGAACTGAAATACATCTAAGAGAAGAAGAACCTATTTTGGAACAGTTGGTATGGCAGGGTATAAATAGAAAAGAAAAAGAAAAAAGGGGTGGTGGTATAGGTGGTATATCAAAAAAATAATTAACTATTGTTAAATGTCAAGAACATTTGTGGTTTGAAATAAGGTTGGGTAGACAAGAATGGATGGTGGCTATAGTTTATATAGCCACTGGAGATAGTCAAATTATAATTGAGTGGAACAGTAACATATATGAATGTCTAGTTAAGGATATACAAAGTTTTAAAGAAAAGGCAAAGAGAATAATGGTTATAGGGGATATGAATGAACATATTAAAGAAATTGATGATGTAGATAATAAAAATGGTCAGCTTTTGAAGAAATTTTGTCAGAAAGTGAATTTGAGTATAGGAAATTTATTTAATATTTATGAGGGACATTATACATGGTCTAGAAATAATATATTTCACACACTACATTATCTATTGGTATAGAAAGAGGGAATGAATAAAATACAGAAAATTAAGATGTTTGATAATGAAGAAAAAGTATGCACTAGTGAACATAACTTCATTGTAATTAAAATGATTAGTAATGTGATGGAGAATAGAAATAAAAGTAGAAATAATAGTGAAAGATGTGGATGGAGAGTGAATGATAAGAATAAGTTGGAAGAGTATAAAATACAAGTTGAAGAAATCATGGAAGAGTCGGTTGGGGGTGAGTATAAGGACTGGTGTAAAGAAGTAGGAAAAGTGGCAAATATGGTTTTAGGTGAGAATATTCAGAAGAATAAAAGTAATAAAAGAATGAGAATTAGTAAAATTGTAAAAGAAAGGAAAGAAGCTGTGGAGAATATAAGTGTGCTATTAAGAACAGGGAAAGTGAAAAAGATATAAATGCTAAATGGGAAAAGTACTTAGAAAAGAAGAAGTTGGCTAAAATAGATAGAGAGAATGAAATTGAATAGTAAATTGTTGGGAGGATATTAATAAAAGTGGAAGAGATGGGAGTAAAAAATTTTGGAATTACATTAAAAGGAGAAATACAGGGGAGAGAGATAGATAGTATTACTAGATGATGAGGGAATAGAGAGTAGCTCTAGAGAATATTTAGAGAGAATCTTAAATAGATATGTAATGAATATAGAAAAGATGTTAGATGTGAAGGATAGAGTGATAGAAAACATGAAAGCATATAGTAATGGGAATATTAGGTTTACAAAAAATGAACTGAATGAGATAGAGAAGAAATTGAAAAGTGGAAAGACAAGAGGTTTAGATAGATGGGCAGCAGAGATGGTAATGAATTTAGGATATAGGGCAAAAGTAAAGTTATTATCCTGTTTTAATAAGATGACACAGAATAGAGTTTTTCCGAATAGTTGGAGCAATACAAGAGTAAGATTATTATTTAAAGGAAAGGGTAAGGATCATAGAAAGTTAAATAATTATAGACCAATAGCAATAACATCAGTTTTATATAAAGTTTTCTCAAATATGGTGGTTAGAAGAGGTGAAAAATGGATGAAAGGGAATAATGTAGTGGGGGAAATGCAAGGAGGTTTTAGATTAGATAGGTGATAAGAGTTTATTTGTAGTTACACAACTTATGGATATGAGTAGGAATTCTGGTAAACAGTTATATATGAGTTTTATAGATATAGAGAAGGCATATGGTAGAGTAAATAGAAATAGATTATGGATAAGTTTAGCAAATTTGGGAATGGATGAAGCTTTAGTGGATATTATTAAGAAATTATATGAAAGTAATTATTATATATCAATTAGAGAATATAGAATCAGTTAAGTTAAAAATAGGGTAGGACTAAGGCAAGGATGCCCTATGTCACCTCTTTTGTTTGTGTTGTATTTGAGTGAAATGGAAAGAGCAATAGAAAGATTAGGAAGAGGGATAGAGATACCGTTAATAGGTAGTAAGGGAGTATATATTTTATCAGGTCTTTTTTTTGCAGATGATATATTTTTGTGTGCAGAAAGATGATAAGGAAGTTATGCTGAGGACATGTACAAGGGTGGGTAAAGAGGGGGAGGATTAAATTTAGTGAAGAAAAATCAAATACAATGATGGTTAATACTGAGGAAAGAGAAGATGTAGAATTTTTATTGGGAGATATTAAGTTAAGGGTGATGAATAGATATAGTTATAATTATTTTAAGTAATCAGAAAAATTATTTGGATGAATGGGAGAAAAAATTGATAAATGAAGCAAAGAAAAGAAAGGGATTGATAAAGTAATTAACAGTGTTTTCATATAATAAATATGATGTAGCTAGAATTATATGGAAAGGAGTTGCAGTAGCAGAGTTAACATATGGTAATGATGCATTATGTGTTAGTAAAGAAGTATTAGATTACTTAGAAAAAGTTCAAAGGGAAGTAGGAAGACATGCATTGGATGCAGATGTATTGACAGCAAGGGAGGCAATTCAAGGAGAAATGGGATGGTCAAGTTTTCATATGAGAGATGCAAAAAGTAAAATGAAAATGTTTCGTAGATTGCAGTTTATGGATAATAAAAGAATAGCCAAAATAGTTTTTAATTGGGTTATGATTAAGGACAGGCAACAAGATGGATGAGAAAGGTAATGCAGTATACAAAAGATTTGGATAAAGAATTTATATCAATATATTTGTATAAAAGATAGGAGGATTGTTGAGTGTTATGGTGGTAAGGAATGGGATAAAAGAATAGATTTATTAATAAAGAATAGTGAGTTAGAGAAATGGAGAACTAGTATGGAGAGTCAAAAGAGTTTAAATATATAACGAAATAAATAGAATATTAGGTGTGAATTAATATATGATAATAGTAAGGAAAGTAGTTTATTGTTTAAGGCTTGAATTAGTATATGATAATAGTAAGGAAAGTAGTTTATTGTTTAAGGCTTGAACGGGATCTTTAGCAACAAGAAAATATACATGTAAACGGGAAAATATGGGTGATCTAGTCTGTAAATTATGGTAAGGAAGGAATAGAAAATATTAGGCATTTGTTAATTGAATATAAATGCTTGAAAACAGAAAGGGTACATATAATGAAGTTATGGAAGAATAAATATGAAAAAAGTGATTATATAGAAAGTGGATTATTGGTTTTTATGCTGGGTTTGGGAAAAGATAAGGGAGATTTAGACATAAAGGCCATAGAGTTGACAAAGATTATGTTGTGGGATGGAGCAGAATATGGGAAAACTTTTGGTGGGGAATGGAAGATAAAGTGGCTAACAGGTTTCTCTGGGCATAGTTGCTGAGAGATTCCTGACTCCGTTTCAGGAGAAGTCACAGTGCATCACATATAAAATTAAAAATTTAAATTTTTCATTAATTTTTTGTTAAATTGTTTTCAAACTCTAAAACAAATATATTGCCATCAAGAATAATATGTATGTGAAGTTTCAATTAGATGGAAAATTGAAAAGTGGTGAAAATTGAGTCACAAGATTTTATCAGACAGACAAAAAAATAGAGTAAATTAAATAAAAGTATATTTTAAAAAATCTTAAACTGACTATAGGAGATGAATTTTCTATTCAATAGATGGCCATATAAAACAATAGAACCTTACATATGAATAGTAAGTAACTCTTGGTGAGATAGAACTGATTTACAGCAGAGATATATGTATTGCTCAAGAGAAAACTTAAAACACTAACAGTGATCAACAACTTTAACACTAAAAATGAATGATACAATATGATTAGGTATTATAAAAAAAATGTAGAGAGGCATAACTTTAATAATAATTCTCCTGTATTTGATAGTGGGTAAAATGTATTTTTAATTCACATTTTCAATTTAGGAGTTAAGACTCGATGAAAAATAAAAGTTAAAGATTTATCTATTATACAAAAAACAGAACTAGGTTTTAATTGTGAAGGGTATTCAGCAATTTCCTAATGAAATTTAAAACTTCAATATACTATATTTTAAATGATACTAAACACTAAACAGGGACATAATTTAACAGACTAACTTCTCATATGTTAGAGTTATAAACACCAGTTACCCATGGCAACAAAACTGCCAATTCATATTTAATTTCCTTTGTGTAATATTTCAAGTGTAAAAATATTAGCATATTAATTACAATTTTTAAATTGTGTTTAAAACAGTGGAACATACATATTTCTTTAAATGTTTAATAAGTCTATATACTAATAGATTCAAACTCTTGTTTGAAGTGTGAATGATCAGGTTGAATGTCACATTACAAATTAATCTAATAAATCAGAATAATCCATAATGTTTGTAGTGTAAAAAGATGAGAGTGATTAATAATTAAATGGACAGACTCCATCATCACAATAATGAATGTATCTCTGAATAGTAGGAAAAACCAACTGGACAGATTATTATGGCAAAATATTATTCTTATAATAAGTAGGAATAAATGTCTGTCAGCAACCATAACAATAGCAATAACTAAAAGTATTGTTTTTTCTTGAGCAAATACCATTATTATCCATTTTGATCCCTTCAAAAAATCTTATTTTTAATCTCTACCTAAGCCAAAATTGACTAATATATCAAATTACAGTCATCTTTTTTGTTTTATAGTTTTGCATTGACCTTTATGTGACTAAGCCAGATTCATTGAAGATTGTTATGGTTAGATAGCCATTTACTGACGAATTTTGAACGATTATGAATAAGCTGTTTTAATAAAAAACATGTTAGCTTATAAAATCTTCAGAACAAAATTTCCAAACACCATTCAGATTTGAACCATAGACCTTGGCAGAAAATGTACTAATCATTATATAAGAAAATATTAACTTAATACTTTCATATATAGTATATATTAAGTCAACTAAAGTTATATCAAATTAAATCGTCAACATATAAAATTCTTCTCAACTAGTCAATCAACTTCTAAGCTTTAAATCTCAATAACAAATTTATTCAAATGAGATAAAATGTTTTCATTTTTTAATTAATACTCTGCATTTATATATGTAAATACATAAACATTAAATATAATATTTTTAAAAAAATGTTTATATACAATAGTAAACTAAAAATAAAACTAAAACAAAAGCGGGAAGAAATCTGATTCTTAGTAAGTGGGAAGTATCCAATTACAAGCCAACATTATTTTATCACGTAATTAATAATGAGAACTTATATTTACAACTTTATGAAATAGCTTGTATATTGAATAAAATGGTTATATCCATTAATTTATATATACTGTATTTTAAAAAAAAAACAACACTTGACTTTATTTAAAAAAAACACTGCAAAATAAAGAATTTAATCTATTTCCTGGGTATAACTTACTATTCTTGAAATATTTTTGAAATACAGGAATAATTCGTATACAGTACTTGGAATTTTAAGCACAATTCATATACAGTACTTGGACTTTCAAACTCCGTTCAGCTATCCATTCTATCTCAAACAACTGATACACATGAACAAATGTGAAAAAGATAAATGATCTCCAATATACATATTTCATGCTGAACCAGCACTCATCAGTTGATACAGATCATCATCTCCCACATATATATAATCAGTGCAAAATAGTATATAATTTATAATTAATAATGCGTTGAAGGTGAAACTACTCCACGTAACAATTTATTTCGGCTGAGTGCTTTCGGAGTTTCGTTACTTCATAATCATAGCCTCGTAGATTGTCAACATAATTATATGCAGAAATATTTTTTATATTATCCATTTTCTGGAAATAGCAATGCAAGTGTCTTTTCTATTTATAGAGTTGGTGTCACTGGTAATAAAACAAACTTCTTCGATCTTTCTCTTGATGTCATTCCTCTCTGTACATAATATATCCGCTTTGGAGGGCTCAAATCTATGGTTAAACTCTTGCTGTTGGTCAGCAAACATGGAACTGCCTTCTTTTTTGGTTATTGCTTATATGTGAATCTGTGTTGAGTCAATCTATTGCCAATTGTGGCATGAGTGGGGGGGGGGTTATTTCAATGTTTCTTTTGTTTTTAGTGTTATTGATGAGCCTATTGGTGTGTGTAGGGTTCTAAATCCCAGTTTGAATTCTTTATGTAAAGTTTTACTAAAGTTTTTCGCCACTGCAGAAATGTATGACACAGTTAGGTGTTGTCTATCTTCTGTTTTATTGTTTTGATGAAGTCTTTTATGAAAGCATTCAATCCTGTTGGCTATTTTCTGTAGTTGAAATCTACGCCTATTAAATCTCTGATGTAGCTGGTAATGTTGTTTTTCTTATCAGATTCTATTTTACATAGATGATGATTGCAAAATAAAAAAGCAGATAGCCCTGCAAGTTTATGTGATTTGGAGGGTTTTGAGAGTGGATAGAGGTAACCTCTGATGTGCAAGAGCTTGATCATAATGCAATAACTGAGTGCAGCATTCTGTCTGTTAATCTTTAAGTTAAGGTACTTAACTACATTTTGATTGCCTTCATGTGTGCAATTAAAAGTTAGGCCAGAAAGAGTGTCATGAAAAATATCCGTGGTAGTATTTTCCAGTGCTGCTATGAATATATCATCTACATATCTGATATAAATTGTACCTGGTACTGATGTTTGAAATTTTGGAAGCACTTGTTGTTCAAAGTGATTTAAAACAATGATGGAGACAATCCCTCTCAAAGGGAGACCCATTAGCCAACCATTCTTCATTCTATACATTGTTTTCATATGATGCCAAAATATTTCCATCCAGCCATTTCCATAAAATTCATAATAAAACATGTCTTAGGAGCTGGGTAGTCTTTCTTAATCAACTCATGTTCGAATATTCTAATTGATAGCTGTCTGTCAATGAAACCATATAGTTCTGCGATATCAACAGCTGTGATTCTGAATCCTTGAGGAATTGCTGTATCTTTGATTAAATCTGCAAATTCAAATCTTTATATTAATGAAAATATAGTTAAGCTTGTAAGAATAACTGTTCTTCTTTTAAAACTTATTTAAAATACACAGGGCAAAAACATTCTACTTAATTTTTAGAACATAATCTAAACAAATAATCAGTGTTTAATTGCTAAGGAGGTTATATGTCATTTGTGCATCTGAAAGGGTATTCATACATATCATTTCTCCATCGTTGCCCTGCATGATAGAGTGGCAAACTCTGGAGGTCAAATCCATGGATAGGAGCTTTTCAGATACAGTGGACAATTTTTTTTTAAAAAACTTCCAAACAAAAACCATTCTATTACTCTATAATTGATGTGCCCTGCCCATTTGACTCAGTAGTCGAATCCAACTTGGGATCGGGAGGTACCAGGATTGATTCTGAGTGCTTAAACTTCTTATGAACCTCTGAGCAATAAAGCCATTAGCCTTTTTTCACCCTGCACAGTTTGGTACAGTAGCAGAGTGGAGATCAATTCTGGTGCTTGAACTTATTATGAACCCCTGAGCAGTAAAGCTGTATGCCTTTTTTTCTTTATTATTGCACTAAAACATATAAGGTACTGTATTATTTCAAACTATAATACATCAAAAATACTAATAAAAATAAGTCATTAGAAAGTATTAATAACTTCAGCTAGAAAAAAAAATGTATTATACACTTGAAATGTATTTTTTATTATTAAAACCATAATTAAACAAGAAATTTTTAGGTTAAATCAGTTAAAAGTTGTTATTAAAGAACTTAAATCTGCAATGTTGATTAACTGAGTCCTAAGAATAGCTTCAGTAACAAAAGTTACACATCATTCATATTGGAAAATTTATTATTATCGTCAAATTTCAATAAAATATTGGCAAATCCTTAAAAAAAAACTTGTTTAAATCAGTTACTGCAAATGCTAATAGAAAGTAATATTAAATGTAGATATTTTCGAAGAAAAAAAATTAAATATTCCAGATAAAGCTGGCAGGATAATATGAATGAGACTATGAAAAGTAGGAATATGAGAGCTTAGAATTATTGAAATAGAATAGAATGGTGACAGTGTGGAGAAAAGGTGACAGCATAAAAAAATCTATATAAAAAATCCCGAACTGCCAATAATATTCATTTTCCTTGCTAGATAATAAATCTGTACCAACATCAAGGCTACTAGCATGTAACATGTTTACAGATAAAATGCAATCCTGAAAAAATTTTACAAAATGGAAGACAATAGCACATATAACAATTTGCCTTTCAAATGCATAATATGTAAGGTAGTATTAATATTGCTAGAAAAACTGTTAAGATTAAATGCAACAGACAACATCAATTATCAGCATGTGACTAAGACTAAAATTAATAGGAAGACCCAATGTTTGTTAAATTCTCCATTCAAAAGAAGTTGAGTTAACTACATAATAGAATGCTACAATTAAGTAATGCCATTCTCTTAATGCAATACATTTTAGCATCTTGTATATAGAATTACATCATAAACTGTAATGAGCTTATTGCACCATTAAAATAAATCACTACATTAATGACATTAGATACTAGCAAAAAGGGAAATGAATAAAACTTAAGGTAATATTAAAAAAATGAAAGATGAATTTCCACTTCTTACAGGGAGAAAATATAAAATAAATTAAATATAGCCATATTATATTAAGATTGTATTTAATGTGGTCAATATCCTCTCTGTGAAAAAAATGCTATTATTGAGATAATTAAATTATTATGTTTTGGTGACAAAGCTGTCATAGTTTGTTAAAAGATGTGTTACTTTAAAAGAAATATGATCAGATAAATGCTTGTAAATATTTAAGAAATAGTGATGTAAATAATGAAAAAAAGAAATAAAATGAGATTTGCAATGGCAAAACAAGATTATACAGGAATAAACATGGTTGTTCTATATTAAAAGATGAAATAGAGAAGAAATGGAGAAAATATTAGGAACATAGAAATTTGAAAAGTGAAGAGTATTTATTAATAACAGTAATAAGAGAAAAAAAAATTGAATAACATTCTCTTAAGGATAGATAATAAAATATATTTTTAAAAAAATGATAAATGGAGAAAAGGTATGTGATAAATGATGTTAAGGAAACAAATGATTAAAAATGAAAAAAAAAAAAAATACAGAGACTATGATAAAGAAAATAATCTAAATTTATTTCTAATTCTAAAAGAAAATGTATGCCAATATTGAAGCAGATCTGATGCTCAGATCCTGCTTCACAGCCCACATCCAATCTCCTACCATCTAACTGTATTCAAACCCACCTTTATGCACGTATATACATAGCTATTAATATATACATTTCTTTGCTCAGTATTATAACATAAATAATGTAAACGTATGTATTTTAATTTAAAAATATTTTATTTAATAATATTCTCTGTGTATGCGGGCGTAAATAATATCTATATATTTCAGTGTAAGAGATTGCGAATGTATTAATAGTTATATTATATATATAAGGTATTTTATACGAAACTTATTATTTTTTCATATATAATTTTGTAGCCAGAAATTATGCAATCTTGTTAAAAAGTCTCTCGAAAAACAATTACCCGGAAGACCCCTTAGATTAAAGTAAAAGATTACAAATTGGTAATAATAAAATAAACCCATTAGTGGAAATTGTCCACGCTAGCTTGTTTTAAAATCATAAGATATATTTTAAAACAATCGTTCGAGAAACTGATAACAAACTTTCATTGTTTCAAACATCTTACTAGATAAGAGTATCTGGTCAAACTATTCCCGAGAAATCTTAAGTGCTTAAACTGCCTCAGGTCCAGCAGTAGTTGCTAAGTTACAGCTTCAAAATAAAAGTATATATACTGCTGGATTTGGATCCACAAAGGGAGGAGACCATTAAATAACTATGTTGCTATACATATTCCATGCCAGTTTTAATTCTCACTCAATGTGTCGTGAGTAGGAAACTTCGCCTTGTCCCTCCGTTCTAATATGCTGTTCCCACGAACGAAGATCTGCATCCCGTACTACTGAACTTTGTGTATATTTATCCAGTGAAAGTGAAGTGCTATCTCAAATAATAATGCTACCCTAGATCTAGTGAAATAATACCGATGGACTGATTCCTAGTGAAACGCTCTTCCAAATAATCAAGGTAAAAGAACTTTGACCGCTTATAATTCCTAAATCCTGCCTTCTCTGTAATATTTATATTTTAAATCATCTATATTAAATGTCTTCAAAATATGTATTCGTATAACTCTATATAACTAATCTATATTAAGCCTCCTATAAAATGTTTTTCCTTTTCTTTTAATTCCAAGCGGCAAATAATTTTCATTTACATTTATGTATTTATATTTTAAAATAAATGCCAATAGTATTCTAAAATCGTCAGCATATAATTCATTTTCCGTTCCCCACCCATCATTTACTGGGTAAATAATTTATAATTTGATCAAAACAAGTCTTATTCGACTTGCCCAGGTGCTCGCGATTTTATATAAATAAAGTAATTATATTTTTCATGTTTACTGTAGAAAAACAGATTTGACGTCTGTTTTTCACATTTTCCAATCCTAAATAATGCACTATCTTTTATTCTTAAATTATATTATATATGTAAAACCCATCTTAGCTATTACCACCACCCACTTATTTTGTAACAATTTATATATTTTCACAAGGGCATTGATTAACCAAAATTGAGATTTATTAAATGTGTAAGAAGTAATGAATAATATTAAGTAACATAATGTAAGGGGGAGGGGATCTTAACATCTTAGTTTTATATTTAAATATAATTATTACCCATGTTTGCTTAGTGAAGCCATGTCATTACGCCGAATATTTCATAATTTATGGGCAGTAAATACGTTTCGATAATCTTTACTTTTTAGAATTATATTTATATTATATCATTAAGCGTTACGTGCATAAAGGCATTTCGTTATATATATATATGTTCGTGCTTCTTTCTTCATGGAGGTATTCGCGCAGTCGAGCCCCATCGTCGTTCTCAATGTCCTTAAACCAGGTTGTAAAACCACCCTGGGGATATACTTGGTCTTATGTGCATGCTTTATATGGGGAGCGATCTGGGAAACCAGCCCGATAAAGTCGTTGCCGACCACTCTTCGTCATCCATGATTCGCCTGTACTTCATTCCAGGGAATCTTGAACTCCTTCGTTCGTCAAACCGACCCTGCCTATGTTTGCAGAAGAAATCGGTCCACCTCATTATTAAAAATTCATGAAGCACACTCCAGGATCCATAATTGGACCAACCCAATCAGCCGCCATGCACACACCGCCTTTCAGTGTCTTATTAATCGCCCAGAAGTATTCATAAGCCGTAATGAAATGATTTCTTAAACATACATATTTCCATTAGTTTAATATACGTATTAATTCGATAGATTTAGTATCGTTTATATAATTATTCATTACCCATCTCGCGCATTAATTATCTATAACTCCAAATTAATAATCATATTGAATGTAAACAAATGTAATATCTGCTTATAAAATTATTGTTTAAATTAATTAAATGCTCTTTTCGTCTCTGGGGGTGTAATAGTATTCCAGTAATGTATTCTAATAGCGCTTATTTATTAAATCACACATATATATTATTGGCATAGCTGCAAATCTTATGTTATCGTTAAATATGAATCAAACACATATATATATAATAATCACGAGGCTAACGTCGGCTAAATAACCCGACATAATTTTGTTATTAATAAATCTTAAATATATATATCAAACTCGAACCATTGCTTTCTTTTAGTTAAGATAATATATTAAGTTATTACTTATGCTAAATATGACTAGATGATCTCCGCTCAATACATAATTAATATGCTAGGTCGCGAGCCTTCATTGCTCATAAAATATAGCTCGTTATTAAGTTATTCTATCATGTAAGTTTAGCCTAGAGTCTTTTTGTGTCTCCGATGATCGATGCCGGCGGATGAGAAGTAAATTAATCGATGTCATCGGGATTGTTGCTCATAATGTTATAGATCTGGGAAATAGGCAAATAGGGCAGAGTTCATGAGTGTTCCTGACCTGTGTATCTTGCGCATGAGTGGATTCGAGGTACTTTTGCCTAGATGCTAGATCTTGTTATGTGAACATACAAATCCGACCGGCACAATATATATTATTAAGAAGATTAATAATTGACTATTTCTCTTAATTTATTTATATAGAATAAATGTTTTTAATACAAGATGAATTGTGCAAAAAGATATAATAGCTATATCTATCTAATCAATAAATCTTTTTAATGATAGTATATCTCTGTCAAATCCAAGTGACCTTTATTCAAAAATAAAAGAGCTAAAATGATTTAACTATTTTAAATAAAGTGATGAAAGTAAATAGTAGTCCTTAATAAGCTTATAAACTTTAGGATTATATAGCATTGAAAGTCAAAGCTTAAATGGTTTTTCTAATATAGAATATTATTGACTCAATATTATCATGCAGTGACTTTCCATTCTCTCATATATTCTTTCACCACATACCAGGAGACAAGTTGGTAGGGATCAGTATTTAGATACAGTTACACCAACTAATATACTTTTCTGATATTCAGCCCTTCAAGAATTATGATATAAAAAATGGATTTCTTATGGGATTTCAAACTTCTTTTTCCAGATCTAACAATAAAAATTATTTGATTTAATCTTCCTAAATGTTATTAGAATATTATTGAGTGCCTTTAAAATTTACCAGCTTCTTACTTATGTGGCTATGCCAAACATAAATCATGAACTATATAGATAATATATATATATATACAAAAAAATTGAATGAGGTAATAAAACTACAAAGCAATCCATCTCCCAGTTGGAATTTTTGGACATTTCCTTATAATGGTTATAAATAGTTAGCTTTCCAATAAATTAACACTCATTTTATAAATTATAGTGCATACATTATTAAAACAAATAACATCTTTTAAGGAATTTTCTGAAAATACCACAATTATCTAAATCATAATCTGTTTCTTGTGATCTTCAAATTTGCACAACCTACTTCTAAATTACACAAGCTACTGTGACAAAGAAGTATTAAAATTTGAATCAGTAAGAGTGGATTTTAGACAGAATTTACGTCTTTCAATAATTAAATCAATTATTTGTAATAGGAAACAGATAAGAAGTGCAAAAATCCCCCCAACAACTTTAGCAGGTCACATTATCAGTACATAATGTTACAATGATCAATGTAAAGAGTAAAATTATATCAGTAATTCTCTAGATAAGACTACAAACATCAAAACACTTATACAATAATGATGATTTCTATTTGTAACAATTTATAATCTTGATGAATCCAGTTTAACACATCAATCAAAAATCCTTAATATAGAATATAATTAAATTAACATCTTGTTTTATATATATATATATGTTATGCCGTCATCAAAATTGAAAGATGTTATAGTAAAAATGTCAAAGCTAATAGTCTTAGAATATATGGGAAATAACCTAGCAGTTTTAAAATAATAAAAATTCCTAAAATCAAGCATGATATAGAAAAATATCTTTGTATATTTTTATATTAGCAAGCATAAAACATCCAGCATAAATGATAACTTTTGATTTCTAGTGGTAACAATACTGACAAAACAAAATTCACTTTTAAATCTTTTTATATTATTCATCAATTGTCTTAAATACTGTGATTGAAATATGATTATTTAGTAGGGAAAAGTCAGAATTGAAAGCTAAATGTTCCTGGATTAAAGCTTAATCCACCATTTCTTATGTTCCAATATCATATGACCTACTAAGTAACTAATCATTCTATTATTATTTTGTTTTAAAAAAATAAGCAGTTAAAACTTTATCTTCTTAATTGATATTTGGAATCTAAAATATATTATATCAAAGTTGATTTAATGACTTAGTACAAAAAGATTAAATTTTGTAGCTTTTAAGTACCAACTCTATTAAAAGGATTTTTTACAACTATTTTTTAGAAAACCAATAATATCCACAAGCAATATTTATTATTTACTTCTAACATAACATGAAACATATATATTCCAATTTATGTGAGCAAAAAATCAAAGAAAAATTAATATAGTTCTTTCCATTCTTTCTTACTATATAGGCATTCTGTTTAGTTGCTAAAAATATAAATTTCATAAAGAATCTATTACATGAATAATTTTTCAATTTTAAATGATCATGATTGGAATTGTAAGTGTAAAATTGTAAGTTATATTCTTGTATTGCCATTTCATATAATATATGATGTTTATTATTAATGAATCCAAATAATGATAACTTTATTATATTGTCAGCAATATCATAAAGTTCTGGGCATTTTGATGTATAAATAGCATAAGCAACTCAAAAACTAAAGATCTCTGGATCGAAGTATAATTTATTTTGGTGCTCAAGCATCACCTCTCCAGCAATAACTTTTTAATTAATATTATTATTATAATAATAAATGCCATAGTAAACTTTAATATAAAAAACATACATAGGAAAGATATATTGTAAGTATAGGTATCAGTTATATAAGATAGAGTGGACAGTTGAAGGGAGCTTGAAAATCTGTGTTCAAATCCCCTTTAATTAATAATCAAAAAATCTTTCAAACTAAATTGAAAGCCATTGTGGGTTTCCTATGAAATTTAAAAATAAGTTCGTTCTATGTTAGGCCAACCACAAATCAAAAACAATCATGCATGATGAATATTAAAAAAAATTTCCTTCAACACCAGATTTCATATTTGTTAAAATAATAATGATTAAAAAAGATTATTCCTTCAGCATCACACTTGATTTTAGTGGTTCAAATTTTATAAGATCCTATTGGTTTTATCTTCATTATAAAGTTTTCTTTTAATTTGTATTTTAAAATGCATATAAAATAGGATGACCAGACATCCTGAATTTGTCCCTATTTACATCTTTTTGGGATCGTTGTATGTCCCGATTTTCAAATACTCATTTTTTGCAATGAATTATTTGAGTTTCTTGGCCATCTCGGTCCATTTCAGTCTCTACAGTAACATTATAAGAACTTCAGACAAATTCCAACACCAAAACAAACATTACTATCACATTACATGGCCATGTTCTTAAGCTAGATGTGTTCTTGCATCCAACCTTGCCTTGGAGCATGCGCAGTTGGATTTTTGTAGGCTAAAACTTGAAACTGCGCTTGCACTTGCTTTAATTGGTAGTGTAGGTTTACTAGTTCTTTGTTGATCTTAATTTTCTATAGTGATAAAATTAATAGGAATATTAATAACTCTAAACAATAGACAACATGCCAAAAAAAAGTGTACTTAGAATGATGAATATACACAGGAATGGATTTTTGTAAAAAAAAAAAATGCAATGACATAAAAATGATTGGTCGTTTTGTCCTGATTTTTGATCGAACCAGTCTGGTCATCCTAATATAAAATGTTATTATTGCATTGTACGATATAGAATTTTAGGTTTTACTGATCAAGAATTTTTGATGAAGTGATTACCATTTTATTGGCTCAGTATAACATCAAGCACAAATGGGAATATATTATGGGTAGGATAAAGTAGCAGCAGACCCAAATGCTATATTTAGAGACCTTTATTATATCCAGTAGATGGTCCATTAGATTACCATATGGGACTCTCATTGGTATTCTTATTTTGGGATAAATTATTGTTTCTTATACAGTTTCCCTATTTTGTACAAGAAATAAATGTTGACAATATCTTTGCTTATCTTAAATCTATTGAACAACTCAAATCTAATACTCCTTTATTACCCAAACTTGTAGAAATTTATATATAAATATCTGGAATAGACAGTTATAAAAATTTGGTTGCGAGAGTTTTTAACGATGTATCATTATTAAATGTTGATACAGCAGCAAATTCTCCATACAATAGTGCCACTCAATGCAAGCCTCAGTAATCAATGGATGCAAGAAGGTTTGTACATAAAAACCCTATCTAATGCCTACTCATCCAACATTTCCAAATTAATTTCTAGCTTGCGGATTTTATCAGAAGGAGCCTCAAATCTGAAAGCATTGTACCTAGATCTTAGGATCTAATGCAACCCACTAGTAGCCACTTTTTATCTATTTACTTAACTATAAAGCTATGATCCTGAGATAAAAACAATATTTTTGATTCAAGCTCATTCACTTGTATAGTTATGTAGATCTGAACCCAGTTCACTATCTATATATTATGATGTCTTTGTTTTTTTAAAACCCGCACTCACTATTATCCTGTGGGCAGGATTGGTAAAACCATTATGACATCATATGTATTACTATTTCCATTGCTTCACAAGCTATTAATATAGTAGCAAACTCTCCATACAGTCATGCCACCCAGTACAGGCCTTAGTGATCAATGGATGCAAGAAAATTTGTATATAAATCCCTATCTATTGCCAAAGGGTCTTGATTGAAAATATTGGGGTTTTTTCTTGGGATCATAACTCCATAGTTAATTAAATAGGTAAAAGGTGGCAGGTAAAGGATTGCATTGATCCTAATATCTAAGTGCAGTGCGTTCACATCCACGATCCTCACTGATGAAAGCCACAAGCTAGAAACTAGTTTGGGAATATTGGATGAGTAGGCATTAGATAGTGAGTTTATGCATAAACCTTCTTGCATCTATTGATTACTAAGGCTTGCACAGAATGGCTTTACTAGAAGAAGTGTCTGCTACTGCATTAACAATTTGGGTAAGCATAGTATAACGATCCAAAAAAGAAAGTGGAGATCGAATCTTACTGCATCTGCCCTACAAGGGCGCCATCTAGGCATTTGAACCTAGAAAATGTATAAAGTAGGCAGATACGCTGTTAAGATCCCACTTTATTTTATATTTAGACCGTTAGCCCATTGTCACTAGCTCAGTGGAGACGCAGAGATAATAATCTATATCTTTAATTTATATTTTAAATATAAAAAAAATAAAAGCCACTGCAAGAAATTAACACATAAAAATATTTATTTACGCACATATATAATTATTTTAAATTTGAGAAATAAATTTATTGTTTTAGATTTTAATATTCATTTTTTAATTTAAATTATTATTTTAAGGTTGTTGAGTATGAATGAATTTAATATTTTTATTAAGATCGTCGAGTATGAATAGACTACATAGATTTGCATTTGAAAAGAAAATATTCTATCCCTTATTTAACCTTAGGCCAAAAGTTTGCAGTCAAACTGGCGTCAATCCATCTGATACATTTATGTATTCAATGTAGCATGAAAATACAACAGCACTATATACTATACTGTCAGGAATGGACATCTGAACAGTATAGTTAGATAAGACATTGACTCTTGTCCAATACAGGAATGTTACATCTGTATGGCAAGAACAACAATAAAATAAAAACTCCATAGGAAGGGACTGCGATCCTTTTTGCCAACTTACAATCCTATCCATAGACAAAAGGGTTTGTGCGGCGTATACAGCGATTCTGCATGTAGCGAAACTCATACTACATCTACTAATTACACAAATATATCCAATCCATTGACCTAATTCAACTATGAAATGAATAACCTAAGATTACCCTCCCTTAATATAACTTTACAAAGCTATATAGCCATTCACGCCCAACTTAAATATAACATTTAGATACGTTCACACAGATGAATTTTATAAAGTTTGTTTTATAATGTTGAGTATAGATCAGCTGCATAGATTCCACGGTTAAAAACATTTCAAAATAAACACAACCGATCAAAATACAAAGTCATCGATAACGTCAATTGCAGAGGGAATACAAGAAACCCAATGGCATTCATCATAAGATGCCGCATTGACATCGATGACCTATATATTCTAATCGAATGTGAAAACCACAACATGATCAACCGCTAACGAATCCATGCAACGTCCATACCCAACTTAAATTTCCTCATTTAAAATTTAAACAATAAATATTAATACAAATAAAATATAAAATAGAAATGATTTTAGCAAACTTAACTATATAAATTGAAACAATCAATTATTAATTTGAAAATCAAATAAGAGTTCATTTTAAAATTTAGATTAGCTAAATCTTTAAAAAAACAATGACAAAAGTTCTTAATTACTTTTTTTTTTTGTTAATTTGTAAAGTTCATAGCTCACGGTAGAAGAGTCCTGGTTTCTGTTTTTAATTCCCGCAACGTCTCCATTGGAAGACCGATCTAATGTTCTGGAGGCGACATTAGCTGGTTCCATTCTGGTATCACAGTCTTTTCATTTTTAAAATAAGTGAGAGAGAACGACAAGTGCGTCTTATCGTTCTTCTCACCAAATCAAGCTGGAAACTCAATATTTTTCTTTTTATAGCAAATCTCCAGATTGAACGAACAAAGACATCACTAATCCAAATTTTCATTAAGGTCCGAGAGGCTTGGTGCTTCCATTGGTCAAGCTAAATTCTCTTTATTTTCTTATCTATCTTTCATCAGACTTTAATTACAGTATATAAAAACCCCGAGGGCTAGTCTGCTTTTCAATTACTTTATAAAACAATCATTTCCATTTACAAAAATATTTTATCTTTAAATCTTTTTTTTTTTATAACAAAGTACGTTCAAATATTTTTATTTATTAAAAAAAAATATTTTTAAAGTTTTGCATCTGTGCGAATATATATATACGTTTAACAAACATTTTAATTTTAGCATTTAGTTTTTTTTAATACATTTATTTTTATTTGCGAACTTAAGTTTTTATTTCAAATTAATGTAACGGCATATTTATATATCGTTACAATAGGAAATGGTGATCATATAGTGTTACAGTGGTTTATTAATAAATGTTATTTAAACTAATAAGATTTACATTTTATATTTAGGCTAGGGATAATCTTTAGTTTAATAAATGATTAATAATAATCATTCTAATGTATTTATCTAAAATGAATTGAGTAAAAATTATGAATGGATTGATAAATACTAAATATATATATATATAAAAGAGATTGTGACCCGGGACAACTAAAGAGTGCTAGTTTAACATTAAATGCATTTTGAGGATGTCATTCATCTTTTAAGATATCTTTATTCGTGTTTCAAGAATGTGTGGTGCAATAGATTATTAAGTACATCTATAAAAGATATTACATATGGAAAAAGATAAATGAAGCTGGATTATTCCATGTATGTGTGGCTTTAATATTAATCTTTAATTGATGTTTGAATTGTATATCTGGGCTAGATATAATGTCTAGTTTAATAAATGATAATCATTAAGGTATTAGTTTAGAGCGGATAATGTTAAAATTGTGAGGAGTAAATTTGATACTTGTAAATTAAAATGTAACAATTAACTATTGAAAATATGTTAAAGATATATGTGATGAGTGCTGGCTTAGCAAGAAAGGAATCATGAAGATTCATTTGTCTTTTAAAATCAGAGTTTATTCAAGTGTTTATGTGGTAGAATGGATATTATAAAGTATATCTATGAAACATATTTAATATAATTTTAAACTGGATTTTTTAAATCAATATTATTTTTTTGATGACTTATGACTCTGAATTATAAACATATAAAGATATATTTCAATGAGTTTAATATTGCTTTTAATGCGTTAATAAATAAAATATTAAGGTAGTTGTGACTTACACCCAATGTGTCACTTGATGGCATTGTTGCTTGCAAAAATAATGAAATGAACATTACCAGGCCGATAATTTTTTGCTTTCTGTTCTCTGACAATTTTTCAAAGTTTTTTAAAAAATTTATGAACCAATATTACTTTCTAAATTACATTTTTTAATTACATTATACATTTTAGTGCATGCTAGCACATGGGGGGAAGGGGGCAGCCCAATGGTTTTGCTGATTCAAAGGATCGGTCAATACATGCACTACTCTAAGCAAACAAAGCTTTCAGCGTGTAGCCCTGGAATGTGGGGGGGAATGATAGTTTTGCCAATCCAAAGGATCAGGCAATACATGCACTAGTCTGAGCAAACCAAGATTATGATTTCCAAAACAATGTATGACAGCCATTTTATTACTCTCATAGCTGTTCTCCTGCAAACGTGCCTTTTCGCATGACTTATGTGAAATGGTTCTGGGACCTACCCTTTTGCAATTGTTTTCACCTTCCAAGATGTGTAGGGAAATGTGGCAATGGGCTTACAATTATTAGTATGTAATAGTACTTCAGGTAAGGTGTAAGATTGTTACTTCGAATGCACATAAAAACACTTATGGCCAGTTGAATTTCATACATCCTCATATTCTATGGTAGCGATCTGTGAAGTATGTGCTATTTCCATAGTGATGCGAAGCACAGTGTGCAATGCCATCTAGGCCTGCTACCGGCTAATATGGACAGAACTGTTCTATAGGCTGTAAGTTGGCCCGCGTAAACAGCCTATTTCTGAGGTTTTGCAGAGAAACAACACCATCAAGCGGCTACATTGGGCATAAGTTACAACTACCAATATGAATTAACAAACTATTTGATGAATCATGCTTTGCACTTAATATAATGATTATCACATAGTTCATTACAGCCTGAAAATGCGAAAACACATGCTCACATAGTGCATATACGTTTTCAGAATAAATATTTTTAGCAAAATTTAATCTGTTTCTATAATTAAAAAAAAAAAACAAAGTTTGAGTTAGATATATCTTTTCTTTGCAAAATTTGCATATACATCATGAAAAACAAAATGATAAAAAAAAAAAAATGTTTGATTTATTTTACCTCATCTTCACACTATAAATCACAAATTTAATATTATAATTAAAAGACAATAGTGTTTAACCTAATGATAAATTATTGTAAATTTGACTACTCTATAACTGTTTTATATATAAATCATATTCTTTTTTTTTTTTAATTAGTTCTTACGCTTAAAATGCTTTTATCAATGTATCAAGCAATCATTTCATCAGATGTAGAATGATTTTTGTTATGAAAAATATATAAATAAGTACCCTTTTGTTCTATTGTGCAATTATATCACATCCAAACATTATTTACTTTCTTAAAAATCCGTCTTGAATTCTTTTTATCATGTAGCTTTTTCTGTTGACATTTAAAAAAATATGAGCATAGCAAAAATGTGAACTCATGAATATATGTTTGTGGCACAGATGGTTTAAAATGATCACATCAATGTAATACTTTGATGTTGAATTGAAAATATTAAACAATTATTTTTATTTAAAAATAAATATTTTGTTTAAAATTGTCAAATAATGTATTCTTTTTTATTCTATAAAATGCATTTTTTATATGGTAGGTGTGTACGTAACACCCTCCAGGGAAAGTTTGTAGGGAAATAAATATAGTCTTGTAGATATTTGAGAACATTTTTATGAGAAAAATATTAATATTAATTTATTGCAACTTGTTATGTGATAATGATGACAATTGATATTTATTTGCAAGATTCAAAATTGGTTCCCTATGGAATAAATGATTTTATTGCCTAATAGTTAACAAAATCATAACCATAAAAAAAAGGGATGAGCACTAAAATGGATACATTTGAATAAAAGAAAAAAAATAACATTTAATCAACAATAAATAAAAGATATGATGGATTGGACGACTGAAGGGAGCTTGAAAGTATTTAAATAGGAGTATTTATTTTTTCATGCGTCAAAGCATCGGCCGGAAAGCGAACCCGGGACAACTGCTTGTAAGGCAGCTGTGCTAAATCAAATAACCGCACAATAATCGAATACTTAAATAATATCTGACAAAAACTTCTGATCTTCCAAAACATAGGTCCAATTTCTAAAAACAGATTTATAAAATGCCTATTCTATTCTGGATATCCTGTCAAGATAAAAACATTTTTTCCCCATTTAAACTATCAAAGCCTATCGTGCACAGTATATAACTTTTATTAATAAATTTTTCATGCCAAACAACAACTATACTAATATTTTCCAATACCACTAGAGTATTTATTTTATCTATAAAAAAAAAAAAACTCTCATAGAGAAAGAAAAGCAAAAAAAAAACTAAATTAAAAAATAATGTTAACCCCCCCCCCACACACACACACACTTCCAACAGGAGCAAAATAAAAAGTAACTATTAAGTTGTTAAGAAGAAAATAGACTTAATTTTACTTCTTTATAATTACTATTACTGCTGATTTATCTAATCTTGTGCGACATATTCAAATTTGATTTTACTTCTTTATAAAAATTATTACAGTTAAACATGTGGATGTAATTAGTTATAGATACGTTAAGGTATTGATATCAAAATATATTTATGTGTAGTTATATGTAAATGTCTGATAAATCGGGAAGGTGAGCAAACTTTTATATGAGAATAAGTCGTTTACTTTTAACGGCTAGTTAAATTGTGCTATATATGTATTTTGGCTTTCATTGGTAATTAATTTTGACTGTATTTCGTTATGAATTCGGGCATTCATAAAAATAAATGTTATTAATCCACATTTGGTCAATGAAAACATAAGGCCATAGTGATAATGACTGAGCATTAGTTGTCAATGAATAAACCCTGTGATAAAAAAAAAAGATGAGTAAATGGTAAGTTACTGTTGAATAATAATAATCCACATGAATTGACAGAGATCAGTTGCAATTTGAAAAGGATATTTATTTCTCAAAAACACTGACATTTATCACATCATTCTTATTTAATTTCATATTACTATGTGTAAGTAATGAGATAAAATTCTTCCCAATTTTTATAGCCAAAATTTACCATTCTGTTGAAAGAATCATTGCAAAAGGTTTGCTGGCTATAGACAGACTACTGCTCAGAGAAAATATATCTATATGTGTGCATGGAATGAGAAATACCAAGAATGTTTGCTGTTCATGATCACCACTTCTTATGCTTGCTCAACTAATAACAGTTGAATGACTGCAGTCTTCTAGGGCAAGAAGACATGATAAAATCATTCTTAATTTATTTGTTGTTTATTTTGTTATATATAAAGTGATTTTATTTATTCAATTTACATCTTAGTGGTCTTTTATGTCATTTCTAACTTTATCTTAAGGTCCAATATCCAATTACACTGGTTCAGTGAGCTAAATGTAGATGGAAGACAGGTGTTGAAGATATCTGAATATGTCTATGTATGATTATTAGACCATTTTGCTTATGACACATTGTTTGCATCTTATGTATTAAAAACAGGTTGTTGTTTTTTTAATCTTCAAAACACAGAGTTTAAAATCATTAGGATATCATCATCAAGCATACTTTGCCACTTACTATGTGTACAATTAATCTATCTCCCTCTCTTAATATATATATAGAAACAATCCTTCATTTTTAATAAATCTAGATTTACATATCAAAAATTTAAAAAAATCTGACTTCATTTGTTTAAAAAATATTTTCTTATTCTGTACCATGGCTGTTACCATGCAACTGAATGGACATTTGACTTGCATACAAATTTGACTTAGACAAGTATATAAAAAAATTAATCTGACATAGTATGAAGACTGAATATTATTATAAAACTCCAGTCTATATTTGGAAACCGTGGAATTTGTTTATATTTTTGTGGAAAGATCTCAATTTGAAGTCTTATATATATTGTAAGGCATGTCTAATATATTTTTAAGATCCCTTTATCTATCTTATTCAGTTCTATGGTCTCTCTGTCAAATCAATATTGTAAATAACACTGTCTTAATAAACTCACTTTTTTTTTGCTCCACTAAATTCTTTTCTACATTATCATAATTCTTGCACTAAGTTGTTTCAATCTTGTTTGTTATTTATTTATTCTTTTTTGTTGTTGTTGTTTCCATTTTGTCTTAACCTGTTATTTATATACAATTATCTAATCTATTTCCACTAGTTCACAAAACAGGCTTTTTATACACATTATTTAACCTTGTTTTTTTGTCAGCCATGATAAAATCTCAATTTCATTTTCACCCACTTCATAATTTCCAATCTAATTGAAATCTTGCATACATATGTATTCCCAATGACTGTACAATCTTTTTAAAATTTGCATACAATTTTCATCAAAAAAATTTATTGTTTTGAATTTGTATGTAAAACACTCCTTGTAATTTAAAATTGAATGATTTGTTGAACACTAACTTCAATAATTCAGTGTTACATATATAAAATTAAAAAGTAAATGCTTTTTTTCATATAAATTGCAAATATCTACATATTGAAGTAGTTTCTTTCCTTATAACCTAACACTAAGTTTGCTTTCAGTGAAGTTTATCATAATCATAGCTCTCTTAAATTAATTGTCATTGCTATTTTATTTATACTATAATTATGAATTAATTTTTATTTAAATTCATCCACTTAAATATTCCATTTGTTAAATAATTGTATATTGTTTTTCCTTTGTTTATTATGTTTCTATGATTGGCAATTAATCATACTTTTGTACAATTATCTAACAAATGGAATATTTAAATGGATGAATTTAAATAAAAATGCATGCATAATTACAGTATACCTAAAGCAGCAACAATAATTAATTTAAGAGAACTATGACTATGTTGAACTTCACTGAAAGTATACTTAGCATAAGAAAAAAACCATTTCTATATGCAGACAAATGTTTGCAAATTTGAATAACAAATACAAACAAAGAGAAAAATCAATATTAAATAGAAACATTACCATGATCATTCACAAGTAAGATTCTTAAAAACTATGTCAAACTATTTGCCAGATAAAGAAATCATTCATTCATCTTATGAATAGATTAGTATCGATATAAAAAAATGGGCATTAGTTACAAGTTTACTTTATTTTTTGATAATTTGATTTCTGAATGATTGTAATAATGTTTCTATTTCTAAGCATAATTGTCCCATCCTTTTATTTCTGAAAGTTGATAAAAATTTATCTTTTAACTTTTAGTGCACTTATGTGAGTAAAAGTTCTTTTTAAAAAACAATTCGTTCTTTCTTACTTACTTATTCCACTTTCTAATTCATAAATCTACTTTTAACTTTTATTATGATCCTTTTTTATTTCAATTAGCTGCATGGGTAAAATTATATGGGTAATATATAGCATATTTTTTTCTAATTAATTTTTCTATAAAAGATAATCTGATTTACTTTGTCAAATACTATTTTTACATTGATAAGGTACATATCCTTTTTTGATTTCATTGGCCCAATAAATCAGTTATAAATCAATTATATGGGTGGGGATACTCATTCAGATCACTTTTGGAATGAACTTCATTTGATCTAATAAGTAATTGGCCATGCAACTATGTACATGTTAATTATATGTTATTCAGGTCTATGTCAAAAATATTTATCTTGTTTTTTTTTTTTTTTGCCTAAAATCAATGATACATTAATCATAATTACCTGAGTTAACATTTTAATGAATGTAATTACAAATAATTGTGGGAAAATGGCACATAATCTGTTATAACATTTATATTATCCCTCCCTCCATTTAAAAAAAATCAAAATTGTTTTAAATCTGAAAACTTTCCTTTTTATTACAATAAGTTGCTTTAAATTTTTGACAAAAATAATGTAAAGCTTTTTACCTAATGTGATATAACATGATCTTGGTTAGAGCAAAAAGTTTCTAATCATAGGCTATATGCATTGAGAGCATGTTAATCAAGTTACACATTCCTTCCTCTTGTTATATACCAATAATAAATTTAGAATACTAAACTTGCGTTTTATGCACAATTAATGAAGCTATACAGAACAATTGTTTAGTTATTACAATAAATTTATCTACTTCTTATTCCTTTTTATCAAATTATTCCCTCAGCACTGACTCACTTTCTTTTTTCTCCTTTCCTATTTTAATAAAAGATATTTTATTAATTCTAATATCCTATCTTCATATTTTCCTTTTTGTTATAAAAACCTAAGTAAAAACATAAATTTTACCCCCTTCATTTCTTTTATATTTATGTTTCTTTCAAACTCCATACAATTTATTATTGATTCTCTTTTAGCATTTTACACTTAAGATAAAAATTCAACACACTTTTTCCCATCTCCACACAAATCATATCTACAATCAAAATTTTTATTCTCGTCTTCTTTATTTGGTACTCAAAGCACCAGTTCTTACATCAAATAATAATAAATTTCTTCTAATGTTTTCATATTTTATAGTTTTTATTTTTATATAATTCTAAATTATTTTGCTTATTTAAATTTATTTTCCACAACTCTACTTTTTCTCTAACCAACTTAGCTATCCTCTTTTCCTACTTGTCATAATTATATGCTTTCAATATATTCTATACATATTAATCTCATTTCCTATAAAAATACCAAAAAATAAAATTTATTTTTTTTAATTTTGTATATTGCAAACTTTTTCTACACAACAAGTTTTTTTCTCCAATTAAGCATTATTTTTACTAATCCATTACCATTCATATATTACATTCTATAAACATTTTTTAATTTCCCTCAAAAAAAAAAAAAAAAGACCGCCTCATTTCTTTAATAATAATCTCATTGATGTCTGAAATTTATCATGCAATGTATATCTATATACTTCTCAAATGAATTCCTCAATCAATATAAAATGCTTCACTTCCAAATGTACCTTTCTAAATTTTACAAACTTCATATTTTTTATGAAAACTTGCCAGATTTTTATTCAATCTCATTCTGTCTTTTGTTTCACCTCTAATTCTCAAATATCCTTTATAATTCTTCTTCCTATTTAACAAAATATCTAAATACCTATATCCCTCTATTTCTTCATATTAAATATCCCCCATTGTCTATCCATCAGTTTTACTGATTTTAATTTTCGTTATTTTCATTCTTTTTTATCCCCACATATTTTTAATAAGTGCTCTGTGTCTTGGAAACAAAACTGCAAAAATAGTATCATTCCAAAAAGTGAACCAGATATTATTTTTTCCTAAGTTTCTTTTACAGAAATCTCCACAATTATCCATAATCTTTTTATCCCATCTTCTAATACTCTTAGCAAGAAAATAAATAATAAAGATTATAAAGATTACAATGGCAATCTATTTTAATAATAAATGTTTTCATTAATAATTAATCATTCTTATTGCATTGCCAAATGTATATCATATAATACTAGATCATCCATACACTTTACTAGTTACACAATGCTTTATTTATCACCTTCTTTTACAGTTTACAGTTTCGATTGCCCCAACAATCTTCTTCAAAACTTTTATATCTCTTAACTTCAACGCCACTGCAGGATGGCCTCTCCAAGTTCAATCCATCTTTTCTGATCTTTAGCTTCTCTTCTCCACGTCATCCGTGCACACTTTCTTATTTCATCCATCCATCTCACATGTGACCTCTTTCTGGGTTTTTACAATCTCTTTGAATCCAGTTTAAGATTTCAGTTGTCCATCTATTATCATGTCTTCTAGCAATATGTCCAGCCAACTCCACTTCACACACAGCAGTGCTGCAACAAGTATTTTGTGGATTAAAATGGGAAGCTAAATTAAGTCATTTACATTTTGCAGATGATATACTTGTTTTTTCAAATAATGCTTTAGAGTTGCAGGAAATGTTGAATTTTCTCAAAATATGAAAATAAAGATTGATTATGATGGGTTAGAAGAAGTTAACAGTTACAAATACCTTGGTCGGATTATTAATACAAACGGAAACAGATGAAATTAATCATAGAATTAAACTTGGTTGGAGTGCTTTTGGTAAAAATAACTTGATACTAAAAGGAAATATGCCTAAGTGTTTGAAAAGGTCAAGCATTTGTAGCCGAGAGGTCAGCACAGCTGCCTTGCAAGCAACTGCTTGCAGACAGTTGTTGCGGGTTCGCTTCCCGGCCGATGCATTGACATATGGAAAAAAAGGAAGGTTTTTAATGTGTTTTATCAGTTCTTACTTATGAATCTGAGACTTGGACACTTAATAGAAGAGCAATACAGAGACTTCAGACCACTCAAAGAAGTATGGAGAGATGTATGCTGGGAGAAACAAGAAGTGATCGAAAATGGGTAAGAGAACAAACAGGTTTTACTGACCTCATTGAAAGCATTGTGTAACAGTAGTAAAGTGCATGGATGATTTAGTATTATATGACAAATGTTATCATTGTAATTATCTTTTAATAATATGGTTTTGCCATTTTCTAGACATAAATAATACAAAAGACAACAGGAAGTTTATAAGGGCAATTTTTAAAAAAAAAAACTTTAAAAGAGAATACACTACTCTATTATAAATTAAATTTAAAATGTCACGCGATGTAAATAGTTTGAATCGAATATTATATAGTAATTAAAAAAAAAAAGTTAAAGAAATGAACTGTGGGATTGTGAAACAGATGTGCTTTTAAATGACACATTCTAAAAAAAATTGTACCAAAATAAAATAAAAAAGGATATTTTTTAAAAACAGACTTTAGAATATTTTGTCTAGTAGAATGAATTTCTTGAAAAAAAAAAAAAGAGTTAAAGTTACAATAACATTCATGAGAATTTCTGGCTAAATCTTTCTTATTGACTGCTAATCTTTATGTACTGGATGTTTAAATGCAACTATGATCTAGGAATAAATACAGACTTAAAAAAGAATAAAAATACGATATAGCAAAACAAACAATCCATAAATTAATTTACTTAATATAACAGAAAAATAAAAATTTATTAACGAATATTGGTATAGCAAAAAAAAAAACTTAAAAGAAAACAATACAGTATTATTAATAAATTAAAAAAAAAGAAATAATTTAGAGAAAATAATCTTACGTCATTCTCGAAGTTAGTAAACATAAGAATTTTTTTTTTGAAAACAACTCTCAAATAATAGATGCTGATGAAGTCAATTTCTTTTAATATCCATTCCTTTTTTTAATTGCTTTTACATTTTATTTATTTAAGAAATGTTACTATTTCTTTATAAGATTGGAAAATTGAGTGCAATTTTATTAAATATATATAAATTTACTCTCCTTCAAACAAAATAATGAAGGCATAAGAAAAAGGCAAATTATTCCCAAAATGCAACTGACGAAGCTAGTTCAGTTAAAATGCATCTTGGGAATCATTTACTTTTATCTGATGTCGTTATTCATTTCTTTGAAAAAATATTAAGCAGTAAATTTACAAATTTGCAGTAAATATTTAATAGTATGCACATATTAAAAATAAAAAAAATCACAATAATGCTATGCTTGATTAGACTTTAATATACATGTGCTTATTCATCTTTAACTGACTTGAAAATTTAAACCTGGACCAATATTAATATAATAATATATAGTTCTAAAGAATTGGAAGCCCTTTAATTGCTCTAACATCCAAGTGTTTCTGAAAGCCAGGCAAGATATCAACCGTACCAAACCAGCTTTGGTATTAGCCACTTCTGAGTTGATTTTGTGTTGATTCTAGTTCCCTGGAGAGGAATTCTAATTTCCTAATCTTGAAAAGATTGGGTCTGACTTAGCTCGTCTGTTTAAGACCATTAGTCCATGAGTAGAAGTATTGAAATCTGGAGCTCGTCATTCTCACAAATATATTGCAATGGGGGTCATATCCCTGACAGCTGGAAATTGACCAAAATTATTGTCATTCCTAAAAATGGGGAAGAAACCAAATTCAGTTAAAAAAAATTGGCCTGCTTCTTCTCAGCTGCACTTACAAACTTTTTGAATGAATTCTCTTGGCAAGATTATCATTAATCCTTAAACCTGCTTTACCTATTGAAAAAACCTGTTTCAAACCAGGTTGTAGCTGTTATGATCAGTTTCTCTTGCTTACTACTTTATCAAAGAAGGTTTCCAACCCTACTATAAGACAGGTACTGTACTCATTAATCTTAGCTCTGCTTTTGATAGTGTTTGGAGGAAGAGGTTAATCTACAAACTAAGCAAAATCATCAAATGCAAATCTATCCTTCCACCTTTGGAAAATATCCTCAAAGAAAGAAAATTTAAGCTTATTCTTGGCCACAACATAAGCAAAACTTACTCTATTAAAAATGGTCGATTACCAAAATCAATTCTCTCCTCACTCCTTTTCAATGGTATATTCATGATCTTCCTAATATAGCTTCAAAAAAAAAGTTAATTTATATTGATGACATTTCTCTTGCTTTCAGGCCACACTTTCATTGAAATTGAAACAAACATAAACACTGATTTAAAAGTACTTGAAAATTATTTCAATTTTTGGCACCTCAAGTCAAACCTAGAGGCCTCAACAATAATTTGATCAAAAAAACTCGTATAAATTTCTATTATTACAAAATTAAAAATGAATTACAACCAAAATTCTTGGAATTTAAATTAGGTCACACTTTCCTTTAAACACCATCTTATAGACATAAAGAAGAAACTTACCAACAAGTTCACAAGTACCACATGAGGTTTTAATATTGACACCTTCAGAACTTCTGGTTTGGCTCTCATTTATTCTGTGACCAAAAAGTTCTCCAAAAGTGCACACACTAATCTTGTAGAGAAATAGATCAATGAACCCTGCCTTTAATCTCTGGCACTCTCAAATCAATACCTGTAAAATGATTACTCTACTTTCAAACATCTCTCCATTAACCTTAGATGCAATTTGGCAATCATTAAACAAATTCAACAAGCTTGTTGAACTACCAAATCACCACATTAATATGCTTCTGATTAATCCCCTGAAACTTAGGCTAAAATCAAGGCAACTTTTCTGGCTTATTGATTTTCACCAGCCATCCACATTAGATATCAACAGCATGTGGGCCCATGAACACCACCTTCATTAATAATCACACCCTAATTACAGATCCCACCCTTTGAGAACGTGGCCCAAGAAAACTGAAGATTAACAGAATCCTAACAGGCTAGAGTAGATGTGGTTATATGATATACAAGTGGGGATTTTTAAAATCTCCAAACTGTGAGTGTGGGAGATCACAATCACATTTTCAAAGAGTGTCCAATTTATCAGGCCTCTTTGATCTATAAAACTTGGAAGAGGCAGCTCTTGATTGGTATACTATATACTGAAATAAAATCTAATTTAAATGGTTATTAACTTAACAGTGATACATTTATGAAGGCAAATCATCATTAAGATTGTAATAAAATTATAAATTTGTAGACTAAATTGAAACAAAAAAAAAAAAAAAGAATGAATCATGATTAAGATATTTGTGATGGTTTAATGATTTGGCCACTGACCAAGTCAGTGCAGCTGAAGTGGAACTTTGGAGATGATTTTCTCTGATATCTTTATTCATTTATTAGAAAGAGAGAAATGTTGAAACCTTATAACTATACAGTATATTTAATAGTATGCATTTGTGAAAAATGAGAGGAAAGTTCAATAATATCATATGTAATTGGAGTTTATAATAATAAAGATACAGTCTTTAAACTGTGTTTAATATCTGGACTGATATTAATATAACAAGATTCAGCCTAATAAATAGTGATTGATAATATTAATATGATTCTCCAAAAGAATATAAAGGTTGTACAAGAATTATACATTTCTAGATTTTATAATAAAATATAACTAATGACATTAATATTAAAAAGTAAGTATAATTTATTTTTATTTGCTATATCTTTTTTTTTAAAATATGTTTATACATCCATATCTGAAGTTTTACTTAAAGCACTATTGAAAATAATATATTTTCATAATTTTATTACAAACATTTTAAATCTAAAGATTCCCCCCCCCCCCCAAAGATAAAATCTATCAAATAGAACTACTTTCTAAGCCAATAAACATCACAAGATCACCATTTCTTATGCTTGCTTATAACTGTTATTAAAACAGGTAAAACTCTCTATACATATTGGCTTAAAACCAATCCTGTCTAATAGGAGTGGTGGCTATAGTTATTAAGGTCACCAAAATGTGTAGGTACTGAACTGAGTTCAGACCTATATGACTATATAAACTGGTGAGCTTGGATTAAAAATATCATAGTATTTTCAATTTAAGACTCAAAGTTTTGTAGTTATAAGTAGAGATAAAAGATGGCTGCTAGAGAGTTGCATTAGATCCTAAGATCTAGGTGCAGTGCTCTCAGATGCAAGGCTCCTCACTGATGAAGGCCACAAGCCAGAAAATTGTTCTTGGAGATCCTAAGATCTAGATGCAGTGCTCTCAGTTCCAAGGCTCCTCACTGATGAAGGTCACAAGCCAGAAACTAGTCTGGGGATATTGGATGAGTAGGCACTAGATAGGGATTTTATGCACAAGCCTTCTGGCATCCATTGATTACTCTGGATTGCACTGAGTGGCCATACATATAGAGAGTTTTGCCTGTTTAAAAAATTACTTTCTCTTAATTGTAAAACTTAATGACAAAATTGGCAGAATTTAGATAGCCTTCTTGCATATTCTCTTGGATCAATGATTAAATTTATACAGATATTTGCAGACTATTTAAACATTTTGGAAATATGACTATTCAATGATATATTGCTTCCTGATAACTTCTTCCAATAAGATGATGCCTTTACTCATTCAGTCTGTATCTGCAATTGATATGCATCTACTAAGACATCTAACATAGTTTAATAACAAGTACTTTTTAAAAAATTTATTCCAATTTGCACACACAAAATAATTTCTTAATATATTTGTTTAAAGGAAATTCAAATTAAACTCAAGTTTTCTTTCAATTTATATAAATAGTGAAAAAAATGTTTACATTGTCAGAGATCTTTCTCATTTTAAAATAGCAGCCTTTCATTATATATTTTTTTTATTTAGTAGTACTATTTTAATTGGCTTTTTTACGTCATTATTTAATTTATAAGATTTTTAACTGAACTCTACATATACACGTGAGAATAATGTAATATTAAATCATTTATGCTCTTTATTACTGTTTCACAATGCTTTATTTACAACCTTCTTTTTTGACTGTTTCAATTGCCCCAGAAATCATCTTCAGAATTCAAAATGGTATATTTTCTTGTAGAGCTTTTTGTAGAATTCAGTGCCTAAACAAAAAAAAAAACTGAATAGTGGTGAGAGAAATAAGCTGCATTCCATGATCTTAGAACTCTAATATCCGTTCTTCAACCATAACACTGAATTCTACAAAAAGCTCCACAAGAAAATATATAAAATATACCATGTTGAATTCTGAAGAAGATTGCTGAGGCAATCGAAACTATCGAAAAAGAGGGTTGTAAACAAAGCATTGTGAAATAGTAATAAAGAGCATAAATGATTTAATATTATATTATATGGATTTAGCAATGTAATAAGAAAGATATAGCATATGAGAATAAATTTTATATAAATGTTTTTCTTCTGTTCTTCATATCCAGAGACATAAGTCATGTATATTGCCTTTACTATTCATTCTAACATAGATGATATCTTAAATGCCATCAAGATTGCTTTCCCAATTCATGCTTTCTTCTACTAAAGTTTCTCAGGGTGCACAATAACTCATCATATTTCCTTCTAGCAAACTAATTTATATGTGAACCTGCCATGAGGAAGCAAAATTAGGCTGGCCAGTTAAAAATTTTTGAGCTCCCTTGAAGTTTTCAACTTAGCAAATAATTTTCAATCATGATTTGAATCCAGGTTCACGATATATCAGGCTAATATATTAACAACTAAACTAGTGAAATTCTTGTGCATCCTTTGTATATTTAAAATAAGCTAGTTCTTGCTTTTATAATATATTTTATTACAAGCTTATACAGTCATCTTCCCAACAGTTATTATAAAATTTTTCCAGAACTACCTTTTAATATTTTTTTTTTCTTTTACTCTGTTCAAATATTTTGATTCACCTTCTTAAAATAATTTATCAATTTCTCCCTATCTTTTTTATTTTACCTTTGACAGACTTCTTTAATATAACTTACATTACTTGTCTCATGGCATAGTAATTAATATATCTGCTTTATCCATAACCTGTAAATTTTCCAATTTTAAATAAGCCTAAGATTTTTTTTTTTCCAAGTAACCAGCTAATAGTCAAGTTAGCTAAACATTCAAAATGGATGCCAAGCAATTCATAGCTAAAAAATAAAAGATAGATGGTTAACTGCTGCTATCTAGTAATTAACAAGCCTGGTGATTATTTTTTTCTTCACTGTTTCTTTTTTGAAAGCTGTTGGGCTTTGGCTATGTAATTAAAGGACTATTTTAATTTTTTACATTCCGAGAATTCTTTATATCATGCAGAAATGCCCAGATTTTCCAAATAGTTTTTTCAAATATGAAAATGAGATGAAGATCTTGCAACACAAAGATGATTGAATGCAAAGGCAACAATGGAGAGTTTTTAATAGAATGCAATTACAGAAAAAGGTTTTGCAATAAACTTTCACAAACCTTTATTATTGAATCAAATAACAATGAGTAGAAAAAGCCAAATCTATGATATATTGCCAATAAAAAATTAAATCCTGCATATGGTAGAATAAAAATATATATTCTATCAATAAATTTAATATATTTTTTAAAATGATACTAATATAAGAGATATTAAAAAACTTTCAGAAAAAAAAATCAACACTATACAATATCGAAAGTTTGAATGAAATAAATATGTTATGCAAGCACTTCATATTAATGTGGACAAGTTGTGCCATGCATGCTTCAGTATAAAGATAGAGTAAAAATCTCTGAAGAATAAAGTTCAAGAATTGTACCTCCAGTTCTATCACTTCTGGTGCTCAAACTTTTTCTGAATTCTCAATAATAAATTATTTAATTATTACTACGGTCAAATTAGGAAAAAAGCCTACAGCTAGCAAAAGGATGAGATATTGTCTGTGTATAGTTAAAAGTCTAATAAATCTGATCAAATTTGATAAATTATCAAATGAATTTTTCAAAACATATTAGGAGCCCATCTTCCAAGGTCAAAGGAAATTTAATGCACATTGAAAAAACTTATCAATCCTCTTCATTCACATTGCAAACAGTCCAACTGAAGGTAAAGATATGATTGGAAAACAATTTATTACTTTTTCCAGACTTTTACAGAATACAATTTTCTTCTTCTTCTTCCTTTTCCTATGTATTGCGCTTATTCAATATTATTCAATATCATGAATATTTTCTGCAAAAATATTGTAGTAAAACAATATCATTCAAAACAGAATTAAAATTGGCTGAATCATTTATAAAGGTATTGAAGAATATAAATTATGTGTCAAAAATTGACCATCCTAGTCCATGAACATAGAATTCATATTATCCACTTTCATCAAAGAAAACACCCTGTGCGGTTGCCATATGTCTTTTTTTCCCCTTTTTATTAATCTTTTTAAAATTAATCAATTGACTCAACTAAGATCATGGCACAAAATGTGAACAATTTCCTAATTTACTTTATAAATTCCAATTCTTCCCTCTTCTAAACATTAAAATCTTTTAAACATTTCCTAATCTTTCCCTTATATAAGAACTCTGTATTCACTTTCCCTCTTTCTTGATCTAATTTCATTTTACATCACAAATATATTTAAAATCTTTTATATAAACTTCATCAAAATTCATTATAATTCCTATTTCCCCCTTTTCTTCCCCTTACCCACTTATTTCCTTTTATTCTCATTTCTTCAGTGACTTTTAATTTCTTCCATTAATTGGCATTTCTTTGGTTAACATTGCATGTCCAATACACTGCTATTTATAATAGAATATCATAGTTATCCATTTCAGCAAAATTGTTTTTCAAGGATTTTATTGAATAGGTTGCTTCCAGGTCATAGATAAATGGTCAGTAAAGGCTTGGGCATTATAAAATAGAGATAAAAATACATATGGTTTTTATTGTCAAATATAAGAGAGCAAAAGGGTAGTTTATGTATTGCCTTATTGATTTGATCAAAGTACTTGACTCAGTTAATCAAAAAAATGTGTTGCAATGTTGGAACTTATCCAATGAGAGGATGTGTTTACTGCTGAAAGTAAATTGGAAGTATTTGAAAAGAAAAATGATATTGAGAAGTGTATTAGCTCTAATTTTGTTTTTCATTTTTATGAAAGTTTATAGGCAGCTACTTAGAAGCAGATATAAGTTTCATGATGGAGTTTTTAATCTAAACAAATTAAAAACAAAACTTCTTGGCTTTTAAATTACAGCATATTAATGATGCTATTACTGCTAATTCAAAAAATGATTTACAATGTTTTAAAAGCTTATAAATTCTTTGATTTACTAGTGACTGTTCAAAAATCCATATGTTTTATCAATGAAATATAAATATATAAAGAATAAGAAGAAAAACATTAAAAAATTTATGTATCAAAAAAATATTTGTTAAATTTAATGATCTTCTTATCGAATAGATAAACATAGAAAGAAAAATTATCTACTGCTATTTAGGAATAACTTTGAATTGTAGCTAAATTTATTTTTCTAAGGTTAATTCAAAATTCATTTTTAGGAATATCCTCTTTGGAAAGCTAGCTGCCAACAATCAGTTTTGTGATTCAAATATTTTTAAGTAGAATTCCTTCAGCATTAACATATTTTGCTGGTAAATATTGTGCCCCTGTTAAATTCCTACAAAAATTTCTGGATACTCAACTAAATATTGCCATGAGAATATTACTGATACACTCAAGTCTATACCTTTGCAATGGCTTCTTATTTTTTTGTGTATTCCTCTGCTATACATCAGAAGAGAAATTGCTTCACAGAAAATGTATAAAAACCTGTTAAGCAAATAAAACTTGCCAATAACCTGAGATATAATTTCACCAAGACATAGTTCAAATCAACACTTCCTTTTTAGATGTTCAATTAATTATCATGTAAAAATAGAATTATTATGAGATTCCAAACAAATTTCTTTTTACAGATCTAATAGTAAAGCCAAATGTTGAGTGACCCATGGTTATTCCATTCTTCTGCTTCACAAACAGAATTTTACAGTCACTGACCAATGTAAACGTGGTCAAACACAAACCATAAAACAATAATTAATAACTTCCAAATCCATGGCTACAGTGGAAGAATTAAAGCCACTAGTAAATCTATCTTCTGGCTGGAAATTCTATAGGTTTCTTTACATTTTGTAAATTGTTAAGGTATCTAAAAAAACTAAAAAAAATAATGAATGAATAAAAGTTGTAATCTTTTTGATTTAATTCACTGATAATTATTGCTAACATTTATAGCTAATATTCACATTCTTTATCTGATTATTTCTTCATTTTCTTTTATTTTGCCTAGTTATCAACTTTGTCATCTCATAACATTATTTAAAAAGAATTGAGTGTTTATGTAGTCACATTTCCATCTTTTAATGACATATAATTGTGACTAGTTTTTTTTCTATACTGATTTAGGAATGATAAATAGGAAAAAAAAAGTCTTCAGTAACTTTTTTAATTGAAGTAATTATCAGCTTGAGAAAATGAATCTCTTTAGTTTTTTTAAGTATAAAAAATGAATTTATATCTTGACATTCATCACAGACTTTAAAGTGTTGCTGCTACATTTAATGAGTTAAAAGATAGAGAAATACAACAATTTATTGTATGCATATCACATGAAGATCCCTTATTAACACAATGTAAAGGCATTAGTTGAGGTTTTTAGCTTGCTAGAAATAATGATATTATTTTTATTATAATAAAAGTATACTTTCATTTGATCAGGTTTTGAAATAATAGATTCACTGAAAAAAATGTTTTATTTGAATTTGACCATCGTTTTTATACAAAAGAAAGGCCCTGCTTATAATAGAAAATTTACCTCTAAAATTCCCTAAATGGGTGGACATCAATTGCTTTCATTGAAAAGATGTAACTGTAGCTAGAATGTAACAGTGAGTTACAAGTAAGGAAGACATTTAAACTCTTTCAAAAAGTAAAGTTTATTGTAAAATAATGAAAGTAAAATGTCAAATAAAAAACAAGCGTATGAAAAAATTTCTGATCAATTTTATGCATGTGGATCCAGCATACTAATTACTCGATGCCAGAAAAGAATGATTATGCAGCCAAATGCAACTCATTCACTCATAAGCAAGATTGTATGATCAAATTATTCTACGATTAATAACTTATCCCTGCTTTGGATAGAAACACATCACTTGCATAAGGTGGTAGCAAGAGACCATATTCCAGACAACATGAGCCAATGAACGGATGAATCTTTACTTTTAATTAACTAGCATAAATAGTCCACTTCAGAATTTTCCATTTAAGCATATAGTTTAACGTTTTATATCTAAATAAAAAGACTTTACTATTGTTTGAGCATTTAAGATAAATATTAACAATTAACTTGTATATAAAATGTATAATAAATATTTATTCTGCTTTTTATTGTTTTTGGTACACATTCTAGATATTTTAATAGCCATATTCTTATTTTAGTAGCTGTTAATGAAGAGTAAATGAACATTATTTATCCAACTTCTTCCCCATTTTATATTCCAAAACTTCAATCAATTAAAAAAACATAAGCTTGCCGTGCACTTCTCTCGATACTAGTACTTTTATCCTGAACGAATGGCAATGTTATTACAGTAGAAATTAGATGTTTAATAAGAATACTTAGATATCTATTTATTTTCCACAATTCTATAATTAGCTCGATTGTTTATGAACCGGCTATATAAAAAATATCCATCTTTACCCCAAAATTAAGCCATATCACACTATCCAAATTACAATAGACATAAAAGTTCATATACAAAAAAATCTTATCGGAATCATAATGCTCAAGAACTGCATATATGCAATGTTATCAGCAAGTAGGAAAAATAAAAACTTTATTTAAACAAGGTATATCGATAAGCAAAAAAAAAAAACATTTCCGAGTATCATATTACAATAAAATACCTTTGCACATAAAGATAACTAAAATTCAGGGCAAAATATTTTGTTAATATTAAAAATACATTCTATAAGAGATCAAGATAAAAGATTTATAAAATAATTTTTATTTTTTCATTTTCATTAAAATTTTTGTGGATTAAGAGTTTAGAAATAGTAAATGTTGCTTCATAATTTTCAAGTAGCTGAGATTTAAAATTGTTTGTTTAATAATTAAAAAGTATACAAGTGAAAAAAATAATATTGTATTAAAAATATTTATAGCAAGTGAATTATTCCTATTTCTCACCTGCAGTGGCAGTATCCCCCCAAAACCCACTGGCACAACCAATTCGAACTGTTTTTCCAAATAAATAGCTACACATCCATTTTCTTTGAATAAAAAAGATATAGGACTTTTTATCAGTTCTTTGATTTTGAACAAGTTTTGATATGTTATTTAAAAAAAATTGTCTACGAACACACGTTAAAATGGTGGAAGCCATTTCAGCAATCCCATAAATCTAATTATCCATTGCGCAGATTCTAAATTGTCATGTGATAATATTCCGAGTGAAATAAATTTTTTGGCGATTGTTGGCCAAATTTTGTCAAAATATCGCGAAAGATTTAGTGATTGAAGTCCCCTCTTGCAGGGGAGGCAATACGATTGGGTTTCAGATCAAATAGACACCATGGATAATGATTTGGAAACAGTATATGGTACTCATGAGGATTCGCATGTTATGTCGGAGCGAGTCCAAAGCCTTGCAAGCAGTATTTATAAGGAGTTTGAACGTATGATTTCTAAATACGACGAGGATGTTGTTAAAGAATTAATGCCCTTAGTAGTTGGAGTTTTAGAAAGTCTTGATCTTGCATATACAGAAAATCAAGAACATGAAGTGGAGTTAGAACTTCTACGGGAGGATAACGAACAGTTGGTAACTCAATATGAACGAGAAAAACAACTTAGGAAAGCTTCGGAACAGGTAGGTAGGCTTAAAGCTATCATATGATTTAAATGAAATCATTATTTTTTTTGATCTGTTTATATTTTTAATTTGCAATTTTTTTTTTTTTTTAAGTAATTATTATATTTTGATTTTATTTCGTAAATACGCACATCCATCTCCATACTTAATTTATTCCTTGCATGACCTTAACTCTGACTAAATTTTGGGTATTACGTTATTTTCCATTTGATTCTATTTCTGCAACTCATCCTTTATTTTCTAGCATTAGTCTGTTTACAAAATTTGTTATTATGTTTTTAAATGTCGCTCATTTAATTATTGTGTAAATATATAAAACTTTATTTTTGTTACTTAATTGTTATGATGGCAATGACTCCTGAAATGATTTGCTGTATTATTAAATGTGTAAACAGTTGTTTTTTTTTTTTTTAGTAACTATAGTATTTTCATTCATCCTAAAATTTACATAATTGCCATAAAAGATCAATGATGTTTAGTTATGTCTTTAAATTGATCCCATATTTATTTACTTTTCTGCATCGAGAATGATAAAATATTGATTTTTATTTTATAATGTCAAAATATTTTTTATAACATTAAAGTTAAAATGAAAACAGTAAAATATTGGATTAACCTTTACCATATAATAAAATAATTGTTAAATCGTTCAGCATATAGTTTTTTTTTTTTTGCTACTCATGAAATATGCAAGGAATATCGTCAGACCAACTTTGCTGTAAATGTCTATTATTAATCATCATTTAGATGTACAAGTAATTCAGTCAATATTCACACATTAACAGTGTTAGAAGTAATGACTGAACATGGCATCAATATTTGACTTGTACACCATCACAAAAGAGACAGAGCAATGTTATTATATATGGATCTTTAGCTCTCTGGTCTGACATTCTATTATTTTACTAAACCGAATAATAAAGGTAAAGTTAGCCCAATAGAAAGAAATATAATTCTCCACTAATCTAGATAATAACATGACATACACTCAAACCTGACATTTATCTGACCCTCCATTCTCCAACCAATTTATAACTTAATATTTATTTCCTGACCAATAATTGAAATCTGTTTATATTGATATCTAAAAATAAAAATCCAGCATATATAATTGTTCTGCATGACTTATTACATATGTATCCTGTTTTCTTAAATGTTGAAGCAAGTTTGCACCACAGTTCTATGTCATTGACTCATAGTTTGCATACTGTTTTTATCATTTTGAAGTGGCTTTTCTTTGATTTTGATATCCTTTTTTTTTTTTGAGTAGAGTTATTTGTATTTGTTCTCTCTTGATCACATATCCATGATCTATAAAAATATACATTAATCCGTGACACTGGTCTATTAGACTATCCTGTATATATTCACTTACATGCTATGATTAGAGAATGATATATAAATGAATTTGTTTGTACATAATAAAAAAAAAGAAGTATCAAAATACTACATTTGGCCATAGTGAGCTAATTTAGTCTACATTTTTGATAAAGGGAAATTTTGCCTGAAGTTGTAATTAAAGACTAAATTTTTTTTACATATTTTACCAACTCTCTTCATCACAAACATTGAGAATAAAAATAAACATTAAAAATAATTGCTATTGAAGATTTAAAAAAATAATAATAAATGAATAGTTTATTCATTGTTCAGGATTAAGAAAGAAGTTTGAGCACCAGAAGTGATAAGACAAAGCTGCAATCCATGATTTTGAACTCCAGTCTACCACTTTACCATTGCACTAAATAAAGCAGGATTATTGAACATGATTAGAATTATGTGAACTTATTGTAGTATTTAAAATGTGAAAACTTTAGTTCAACAAATGTCATTTTCTTATATGTAATTTTTATATTTGTGATTTCAGATATCCACAGTTTAAAAGAAATTAAATAAAAAAATTTCTAAATTTTAATTTTTTTAATTTACAGTACAACCAATCTTAAAACATCACATGCAAGAAGCCACAATAAACCTTTTTGGTAGTTTTCTATTCTGTCGTGTCAGCCGCTTGATGGCGCAATTTATATGCAAAAGCACATAAATATGCCATTTACAAGGCCGGTGCCTATCTAGGCCTATATATCTATACCAATAAAGTACAGAAAGAGGCTGTTTAATACACGGAAATTAATGAATTATGTTAGCCCATACGATTTCTGTATTCTTTTACAAAGAACAGGGTGGGCCCGGTAACGTTATATGTATGTGTTTTTGCTTAGCATCAAGCGACTGGCACGATAGAATAGAAAACTACCACATTTTTATTCTCTCATTATAAACAATCTTTTTAAAAGCATTTATATAATTTACTATCATTTGTTAATGTTAATATCTGTATCAAGTCTTGAAAACAAATATCATGAATACAAAGGGACTATTGTTTTAATTTTTAACATTTTATTAAAAATTAAAGCTATAGATAAGTCATAGGCTCTTTATTAGTAATGAAGGCTGTACTATATTATAATCTTTATATTATATTATAATCTTTATATATATATATAAACCAATACTTAGATCTGATTAATATAAATTGTGTAGATTTTTCTTAATTTTCTTAAATTAAAAATAACTAAATAACCATTTATTAACTAGTATTGGTCGACTACCTGAAAAAGTTTGAACTTGCTTTGCCAAATGACTGGCTATTTGAAATAAATTGGTAAGCTCTAATTGAATTTGAATTCCAGATTATATGCACAATAGGTGAACTCATTAATCATTATTCCAAAAGGCCCTTTGTTAAAATTATAAAATGTAAAATATTTTTTATTTGCCTAACAAACAAATGAATGATGATGTCTTTTATCAAAAATAAAAATTTAGGCAGTATTAGTTATAAATAGACCAATGAAATTAATTATTTATTACTCTTACCCATATTCTATGCTTTCTGTTTTCACTTTTTGTTTAGACCATATCACATAATTCAGTTTTTAATCTAACTTCATCTCTTTCTTGCATTTCATCACTTTCTAACAATCTAGTTTGGTTTAATACAATGGTAGAGAGGAACTGTTGTGCTTAAGCTGTGAACTAAGTGCTTAAACATTGTATAACTTCTATTTCTATATTTATATATGTGCAAACTAGTTTCTTTATTGTCTTATTTTCTCCATTCATTTTAATATTAAAATATAGTATATAATCATTTTTATGTGTTGCCTGAAAGTTTGTGATAATGGTATTTTAGATGTGGTAATACATTAGAAAATTTTAAACTTTATTTAAACTTTTCCAAATACAAACAACTGTCAATAATAACACACAAGTTAGTAGATAATGCAGGTTAATAGACTGTTATATACTAACTTGTGTCATATTACTCACAGTTGTTTGTATTTGGAAAAGTTTACATAAAGTTTAAACTTTTCTAGACATTCAGCATTCAATGATAGATTATGGAAATAGTCCAATGTATCACATTTTCCTGTGTTTATTTTATTTTCCTCTCTATTCTCATAAATTACTTTTTTTTGTTATTAATGTACCATTGTGAAATACTTGGTTCCAAACTTTTTTGGATTTGTTAATTTTGAAACTTCAAGTATAGATTTTTTTTTTTATTCTCATAGTAATCCCAAACTTTGTTAAGAAAAAAAAAAAAAAACAGGCATTTTATTGTAAGTGAACTTACTAATTTGTAGGTATTATTTTTTTTAAAAAAAAAAAAGAATATATGTACAAACTAATTAATTTATTTTATAAGGTTAAAACAGAAGATTTTGAATAATAGGTATCCAGATTAATGGCATTCTACCTGTAATCATTGTAGAGCATTAAGCATTTCTCTGTTTTATTATTAATTTTATTTATTAAGAGAAACTGCTTGGCTATTGTAACTTTTTTTTCCATCTTCTCAATCTCAGTAATGTTATTCTGATTTATTAATTAATTCTTTATTCACTTTATTTCATTGCCTAATTTTCTTCATTTATTTTTATCTGAAATCTGCTAATTATTTTCTTAATGCTGTTAGTTTTTATTTAACATAAATTCTTAAATTAATATTTACATTTCAAACCTTAGTCTTACATAAAAACAGCTTTGATGAAGGTTGCTAGATAGTCAAAACTCTAAGCAAATGAAATCATAATAGGAACAAGATGTTGCATCGAATTCATGTACAAGAAAGGGATATGATTGCTTATATATGATAACATATAACTGTGTATAATTCTTCTATTTGTATGTTAAGCTATTTGCCAATTTAGCAGTTGAGTCATAAGAATACTCTGACCATATTATTGATGCAATGATCATTAATGATTGAAATTTACCATTGCTTGACTCTTCATTAATATGAATTTATCTCTCATTTCTTATTTAGAGTGTCATCATATAATAATGAAGTTGCCTTCTGGCATCCATTGATTACTCTGGTTGGCACTGAATTGCATTACTGTATGGAGAGTTTTGCCTGTTTTAATAATGAAAGTTCATATAACTGTGCCATTTTAAGATGTATAGCACATCTATGATGTACATTGAATATCAGGATTATAAAATAGCTTTGCTAATATAACAAACTAATGACTAGATTATAAGTATAATCTTCTCAGTGAAGACTGCCAATGGCTGGAAATTAGTTTGGAAATATGAATACATCTTTACTATCTAATGCCATTTATTATTTATTTTTTTTGTAGTAGATCGCTCTTAAGCTGAATAAATAGAGTGAGTTAACGCTTCTAAATTTGCTCATCACTTTTTATTTGTAAACAAATTTTTTTCTCCCCAATTATTATTTTTTTCATAAAATATTTAGTAATTTAACTCAACCAATCTCTTAAAACCTTTTCTAAAACTATAAATGATATATAAATAGCCTTTTGCCTTTATGGGTGTAATTCTCAAATATCAGTTGTATTTATCATGTTTCTTTCTTTCATGAGATAATTTTTGTTTCATTTGGAAATCATTTAATCTTTTTTCGCCTTTCTGAATAATGTATTACTATACAACTATTTTCTACTCCATTGAATTTACATTTCTGAATTAATCTAATGTGGATTTTTTTTTATTGGTGTTGAAGATAAGTTGATTTACAAACCAATTCCCTAAATATCTGCCAGAAAAATCTAGATGAATTGTTTAGTGAACGGACATACAGCTGCAGAAGCTTTTTAGCAAATTCAAACTAAATTGTCCAATCAAGTAAAGTATTCAGATTACTCATAGTATTTGTATTCTGGTCCTGTTCAATATGTTGGTTTAATCTTATATTAGAAGAATTATTTATTAATAAATGATGAGAAAACACTTTTATTATTTATATTGCTATCACTGAAAATACCAATGGTTCTGTAATTTTAGCACAATTTGTGATTAGACTAAGCATATATATTGATTTCTAATTAAAAACAGCATCTCAGATAGACAATAATAATAATATTCATGATTTTATGGGATTCAATCAATATCCAATATTCTTCTCTATAATAACTTTGTGGATTTTCTATGATAAGAATTTGAAGACTGTTATTAGGCTGTTATTATATAGTCTCTAGAATAATTTATGTGAAAAATGTAAGATGGTATCATGTGATCCTGGGCATTCATATTTCTCTCTATGTATATATAACAAATTCATTCATGTATAATTAATAGTATTATTGTACCAATGTTTTAGCAGGATCATCCTTGTATCAACTGGGTAATGAAGGTTATTTTAAAAAAACTTATAGTGGCACTATAAGCATTGACCCATAAACAAGATTAAAAGTTCAACCAATTAAAAACAATAATATTTTTTTAAAACATAAACATGGGAATAGAGTGATAAGAAATGAAAAAACTAAGTATTCGGATTAATGGACTTTAATGCCTATTGATTTTATATTGATTTTTTTTATTTATTATCACTCCATCTCCATTATTATATTTAAAAATTTTCTATTCTGGTTGAATTTTTAATCTTGTTATGTTTTCAATAACTTTACAATGTTTTTTTTTAAGATAATATTTATTACCCAGTTAATAGGTTTAATCCAGCCAATGTGATAGTAGCAATAAATACTCATAGATGAATCCACATAATGTCATTTATATCTGTTACCCATAAAAATCTTCATTTTAACACAACATATATATATAAAGCAGGTCACAGTGATTTAATTGTGACCAGGAAAAGATCTCTATTAATTTGGATTTCTCCGATAGTAATATGATTTAAATGGGACTATAGAACAATAAAATATGATTATTTATTCTTCATAAGAAATGTATATTATAGAAATTAAATTTGCAGTTTTTAAAAATTTGAAATTTTGCTTCCTTTCTTGTTAATTAGAACTTCATTATAAAATGAAATCTGGTTTCTAACTACATTTGGTTCCACTGAATACACAAATCAATTTAAATTTGATAGTTTAGAAGGAAGATGGACTTGAGTGGTAAGGTGCAGCACAAACACCAGTGTGCTGCTACTGCTGAATTATCAAACTAAAAGACCAATTTTATCATGTTCAGGTGGATATTATTTGCAGAATGCTCATCCTTATTTAGAAGTTTTAAAAATGCCAGCCAATAAATTGTTACTATTATTTGGTTTAAAAAAATTTCATACAATAAAAAACGGAGTATGTAGTATAATGTTTACACAAGATATTATAAATTTTTGACATATATAGGTAGCACTGAAATCAGATTTGTGTGTGTGTATATATATAATTATAAATATATATTTTGAGGAACTATACTCATTTTCAAGAAGCTGTTAATAATAGTTGGTGACTGCTTCTTCTAATCTGCCTCCAATACTATCTCTGAATCATTGCATGTGTGTGTAGGAATATAGTTTAGATATTCACCACAAAAATGTTAAGATGTTAGCATGTCTGGATCATGAGTTAGGACATGAAATGTGTCATTGTGTTTTGTACTTTAATCCATGACGGAACAATGCTCTAACACCAATTTCTGATTTTAATTGGACAAAACAGCTATTGATGCATATGAAATGATTTAAACTGTGTAAGCCATGAATTGCATGAACATTTTCACATGGTTTGCAAGATTTTGTAATGGCGGGGAAAGTATTGAAAATGATCTGCTATTGTATGAAACACTATCACATTGCATGTCATAATTCGTGATTTAGTGACACTAATGTCTTAAAATTTTTGTGGTGAATAGCTAATTACATCACTATATAGCACACCTATTGATTTGAGGTGGCGCGTTAGGCTGCTTGGAGAAAGAACTAATCTTTTCACTAGATCATACTGTGTGTGTAAATATATATGTTTGTACTAAATGTTGGAGATTGTAACAATCAATAAATTACTGGTTTTCAAATAAAATTTAAATCTAAAGTAGTAATCATGATGTTAAACTGGGCAATAAAAATTCTATTAAAATTTTTTGAGGAAAAATAAAATTCAATGATTTTAATTTTAGATAATTCCACTTTTAAAAGAATCTTTTTAAAAAAAAAAATCTTTAAAAATGTAACATTACATTAAATAAGTCAATAAAAGTTTACATTGACATTATAAAGTAAAAACAAATGCAAAAATTATTATTAGATCATTTCCTGCTTTAGTGAATCCAATGTTTAATTTTAATCTAAACTGTAAAGTTGAATGCTTTTTTGCACTGGTGTGAATTTTTTTTAATACTTAAAAGTCCTACTTTCATTAAATATTTGTGATAATTTAAAAATCTGTTATCTCTGAAACTATGGAATTTTTACATAAGAGTTAAATAATAATTTACCTAAGTTGAAAATTCAGTTAATAAAAATTCCATTAACATGGATCTTCTGTATATGCAGAATAATCTTAAATAAGTTGTTAAAAATTATAGAATATAATAATTTATGTGTATATATATAAATCCATTGTTTTATATTTTTATTATTTATATAAATTGTAAATTGAAAGTTTAAGGAAAAGTAGTATCAATTTTTAAAAATATATTATCTTTTTTCTTTGTCTTCTTCATAATCATGCATGAATCATGATTATGTGATAGTTGATTACTCATCCTGTGTTTTTTTTAAATTCATACTTAATAGATATTGAATATTAATATTAAAAATAATAAATATTTGCATTATTTTAATGCTTTAAAATCTATAACTGCTTATATAATTCATATATCTAGAATTATGAAGTCTATTTGTTAAATGTGGTTTCTATTTAAACATGAAGAAATTCAATTTTTCATTAAATTATTTGAGTTTTGGATAATTAAATATAAATATCTATAAATAAATACTAGATAATGTAAGTAATATATAGGTTTGCTACATCTTACTATATGCTTTTTTCTTGATTACAATAGTCCAATAGAATTTTAAAATCAGTAATCTTGCTTTCTAATTGGTTATTTAATTGATATATTATAATAAAGGATCTCCTAAAACATCAGTACTATTTATTCCTATCATGCCTGCAATCTGAGTTCAAATTCAGACCAGATAACAATTTGAAATTTTTTTTCAGGCTTAAAATATTTCTGCCAGATAAATAGTTCTTAACCAGCTCAGATAACTATTTAATATTGGTTTATGTATATTTACTTGCTTTTAATTAGAGATTAAAACAGGAATCAAATGAAACTCAAATCCTTACCATCCAGCAATTGAAAAGCCTTGTATTATTATTGCCTTTATAGTTCTTCTATGAGAAGATATTAGAGATCTTTATCCTACAGTATGCTATTTAAATGCTCTTTTATCTTTTATCTTATTTGAGGTTTGGTGTAGTGGAACTCAAAGTCTGTTAATCATAGCTCTCTGGTACTTCTGGTATTTAAATTTGATATGAACTTTCAAGTGATAAATTATTTGATTCCTATTTTTTTAAATCACTTTAATGAATATTGAAGGCTTCATTTAAGCACTGGGAAATTTCCCATATTGATTTGTGAAAGACATATTTAAAAATTAAGGTTTCTAAATTGATTTCCAACTGAAGAAAGTAGTAGAAAAATGATTAAATTTGACATTTACTACTAGTTATTTATTAATATTTTTTAATTCTATGTGTTGAACTATTCTTCACCTCTTTACACCTTCCCATTTTAATGCTGAACCACAAACATGTTTTTAAAATCAATGATTATTAGAGTATTAAACTTGTTAAGCATTGTTACATTTCCATGTCCATGTTTTTTTTTTTTGAAAAAAGAAATGAATGATACTAAATAAGTTATTGTTTTGGTAAATTCATTCCATTATTTCATCATGAATTTTTATTTCCATAACCATATATACCCACACAATTTTTTTTTTTTTGCATTAAAATCTTTAATCAGGTATTGGGAAATGAGAATTATTTTCATCAAGTAATTTTTAATGTCTTCATACAATTTATTTAGTTCTTAAAACAGGCAAAACTCACTATATATATTGCCACACACAGCAAGCTAGAGTAATCAATGGATGCCAGAAGGCTTGTGCATAAAATCCCCATCTAGTACCTACTCATCCAATAGGCTCCTCAACTGATAAAGGCCGTAAGCCAGAAACTAGTCTGAGGATATTGGATGAATAGGTACTAGATGGGGATTTTATGCACAAGCCTTCTGGCATCCATTGATTACTCTAGCTTGCTGTGTGTGGCAATATATATAGTGAGTTTGCCTGTTTTAACAACAGTTATACACAAGCATAAGAGGAGGTGGTCATCTGATGTTTATTTAGTTCTTCATTGGTTATTTGATAATTGGAGTATACTCTTATATAATTTATAGATTATGATTTTTTTACTATCAGAAATAGAATAATCATTAATTGTATTTACTCATGATTTGTTAATAATAAACCCTATACTATTATTTTTTACTATTAGTTGTTTTACAATATTATGTGTGTCTATTTTTCTGCTCCTTGTTGCTGCTCTTTTTCTTGAACTGCAGTTAAATTGTATGCATCTTGGTTAATCTTTTCTTTAAATTGTATTCTTCTTGTCTCATTTGAGTTGTATTGCCGGATTTAGTTACTAAAAGTAGTTTGCTCTTTTTTGAATTTATAGAACTTGCAATGGAGGAATGGATATTATTCGCTATAGTGAACAAATGCTGATTTGGATAGGTTTGAATATTAGTCTTCATGCTGTTGTGCTCAAAATAATTTCTTTATGATTCTTCCCTAAATGTTATTATCAAAATCTGTAATAAATTTATTATCATATCCTGATTAAAATGAGCCCATTATAATGATCCAGACAGCTTTTTTTTTTTTTTGATCAACTTTCCTTGACCCATATGTTAATGGTAGGCAAAATATGCTTTAGAAGACTACCTAATTATATAATCTCTGTCCTATTCAGTTTATAAAGAACCACAAAAGCGCTGTTGTTTATCTATAAATTCAGCTAAGAAATTTGAGATCCAAACCTGTTTTTACCATTAATCACTTAATGCCATAAGACTTCAATGGAAAAGATACAAAGATGATATAAAATATAGCAAAAATATAGATATAGAACTGATGGATAAACAGATTTGTAACAAAATGTGTATGAATTTTTTGTATATTTATGTATACAAATACAAATCCCTTCCCTCTCTTTTTTATTTTATTGTTTATGCATATAAAATTTTACTTTTCTAGCTATGTGACCACCGCCTGGGAGTTGAATCTGGTCCAGGTGAATCTTTATATTTTATGTCACAACCAGGTTTAGGATTCCTTCCCCCTGACCTGAGCTTACCAACCCTAATATTGTTTTGTAAATGGTATTTGGACATTAACTAGAAAATATAAATCTCAAACTAATGATTGTAAAATAAAAAAATGATTTTAACCTCATTACAACTTGGGGGAATCCTATGGATATTCATGTTATGGTTTACCTTTATCTTTTCATGTTATTTTTTAATAAAATAATTAAAAGATATTTAAAAGAAAATTGTTTTATTTTGTGATTTCGTTACAGTGGGTGATTAAATATTACTTTCCAGCATTGTGTATGTTGTTATGTGCATGCTTACTGAAATTGGAAAACATTTATGCGTGTACTAGAGTGGAAACATTTAAGTGTCACTGAAAATTAATGTTAGAAATTGATTTATTTTCTATTATAATCTTAATTATGATCACGGGATTGAAATTTTAGTAATTTACACTAGAATTAAAATGAAATGATCAGAATATATAAATCTAACAAAAATATTTTTATTTAAAATTTTATTGGCTATCAATTTAAATTTTTTTGTACAGAGTATTACTGTTGCTTTACACATAAAATCATTATCCTTTTAATAATTAGCATTTGTAATAAAACTGCTAAATGAAGATTAAATTTATAATTATGACAGTGATTAGGGAAAATATATGTAGTATGTTATACCATTTATTATAAAAATACCTAACATACTTTATAAATTTTCTCTTATTAGTATTTCCACATTTTTAACTACGATCTCTCATTTTCTCTTCTATTTTTCTAATCTACATCACTAGAGCTTTATTATCATCCTCCTGTTTTTTTTTCTTTTTTTAATTGATTAATTTTCTGTTTTATGTAGTCTCATCCCAAACAAGCTATTTTAATATTCCCTGAATCTTAAATCTAATGGTCAAGTGACAGGTTGAATGTAGCCATTTTATTCAGATGATCAAACTGAAATTTGTTTTTTTATTGGCTGCTAATCATTCCCAAAATTTAGCTCACACCCACCATTCTTTCCGTTACATTAAGGTGTTCCATCTGAAATCTAAAAAGATACAAAAATAATCTTACATCCTGTTTAGCCATTATAATTTTTATTATCTTTTTTTTTTTTTTTGACTGCTATTACTATTATTAGTTAATTGACAATCCAAGTATTAGTTTGCTTGGTAATTTTTTGCTAGACTAATTATCAAATGTCACACTGATAATACTTTTATTCAATTGACCAAAGAAAATCTATTGAATGTTTTTCTGAGTAATAAATTACTTTACACAACTTGATTTTTTTTATTTATTTCATCTACTTGTATTATTTTAATTTGATTTGCATCTATTTTTATCCCAAATATTCTCTAAATTTTGTTAATCCTTCTTAATATTTTGTTGTGTGTGTGTGTGTGTGGTTTTTTTTTAATTATCTGCAACTAATATCTATTCTGTCAGCAATTCTTACATGACAACTTCTCAGTCCTTTCCAATACCAATTCTGTTCTTGTCATGTTATCATATTTATTTAGCAGCTTATTTAAACGAATGACTTGTGTTTCATTTATATATATATATATTTTGATACATTAGATCAGTGATTTCCAATTTTTCCTTTTATGTACTCTTTGGTAACCCATTTTCAAAAACTGAACCCTTCATATTACTAAAATGTTTGAAATAAATGTAATTATTATTTTTAATTTATATGCTATATTTGTAAATGAATGAACAAATAATAGGATTAAAAAGTAATGGAATAATAAGAGGAACAGACAATGTGTATAAAATATATATTTATTTTAAAAATTCAAAAGATGTAATGAATTAGAAAAAATGCATCATAAGATTGTATCAAAAAAATTACATTACTTTTATTATTCAAGTTATTTTTCTTTTCCTTGTCCTATTTGTAATTGGTTTGCTTAAACATTTCCAACATTAGCTAAGTGAAGGTTTATTCTGTGTGTTAATTTTGTTAACTTAGCTGAGCCTAAAAAGCACACTCAGCTACAATTAACAAAATTAATATGCGGAATAAACTTTTATTTAGCTAACATTTGAATTGTTTAAGCAAACCAATTATAACTTATATTAATTGATTATATGTGAGTTTTTTTTTTAACCATATTCAATTTTTTCATGTACCCCTAAATGTTCTGATTCATATTTCTGTATATCTCTGGTTGGGAATTGCCGCAACATGATTATTTTGTCAATCTATATTTTTCAAAATATCCAGCAAATGAAGACCAGTATTACAAATATTAACTTACGTTTTTTGTTTTATATTTGTCATCACTCCAATAGCATTTCATACCCCCTTAATTTTTTCTAAAAACACTTTTTCAGTTTCAACTGCATGTGAGAATTGAATTAATTAAAATGGGTTCACTTTTCAGTATTGAAAGACAATGTATTGACAAACATCCACTAATTATCTCAAATATTTCCCTTCTTCTCTTTCTCCCACAGATTTTAGAAATCAACTAGATCTCACTAATCTTTACCAATTCTTATCTGAACCACAGCTTTTAATTTTGCTTTATCTATATCTTTTTTAATATGTGTTTTTGTTATCTTTATCATACAAATTAACTATATTTACATAACAAGCCAAAACCCAATAAATCAATAGAATCTAGAATCTGTTATCAAAGCAACCTCTGTCAAATGGAGTTATTCATCTTTTGTTTGTAGAGGTTGCCTTGGCACCAGATTGTAGATTCTATTGGTTTGGTAAGCTTTGATTTATCATGTGGATTACATTTGAAAACCAGTTACCCATTAGCGATTATGGTTTAAATTTGCTGCACACCCATATATAAATGTTTTCCCTTCACAAAATATCCACATTTTTATTATCATTTTTTGCTTCATTTATTTTTTCACTGTGATTCTGCTTTCCCCATCAAATTATTATATATTAAATCTATTTTTTATCAATTTTTTTTTATCTTAATTTTTGCTTTTATTAATATTCTATATTTAATATTTATTTCTAAATGTTTTACTTTGGAGCATGAAACTTTATATCAAAAAAATAAGTAACCTCTATACTATAAACACAACTTACTTTTTAAAAACAATCTAATATGACCAGCTTTAACATGACTTATTATCTCTACAACTGTGTCATTTAATTCTGCGCTTTCCTTTCGTGGTTATCCATAATTTACAGAGTTAACCAATCCAGATTTAAAAAGTTACATTGTACACATTAAAACGTCAACAAAAATAATTAATAATAATAAATTAAAATAGTGTAAATGAGAATAAGACAGTGAAGTAATGAATTGAGAGCAATTTATTTACATATGAATATACTAATATAGATGTATACATACGAATGTCTTCTCTTGGTAATTCAAAAAGAAAAAATTTACTATCACTTCTTATTCTTCTTGCAATGAATCCTGATAGTGATGAAATGCAAAAAATACAATTTCTAAGTAAATTTAGACTAGACAATTTTCAAATTATTTGTTATGATTATTTTTTATGACATTATACGATTGCAGTGATTTTTATTTAAAATGAACTCAAAGCATAAAGTTAATGATTCTAGAAATTCTGTCAGATCTTTTAAAAAAAAAGCTATAAAGCACTTGTTTTTAAATTCATATTGCTTTCTGATACAATATGTAACTATTTATTTGAACATTCTTTTTGGTAACATTCTTCACCTACAAATTTAGTGTCTTTGTTAAAGGTTTAACACATATTATAGATGTAACTTTATTAGTTCAAGATTACCAATAATCCTAGCACAATTTTTTTTTTTTTCACAATTTTGCATGTCTGGCTAATGTCTGCATTTTATTTATTAATTTATTTATTTCACAATTATTTTGATTATATTCACTTTTTCACATAAAGCACTTCACAACTTGGCTGAATTTTTATTATTACTATTATTGAGCTTTAAGAATATTCTAAATAAACTTTTAATTTTATAATCGAAGCAAGAAATTATATGTTAAATAGTATAGATTCAAATAATATGATATGAGGCTAAGGGAAAGTACAGAGCAAGCTGTGAATGAATCAAAATAATTTTTAGATTGTAGATATGAAAAGTTTGATTGTATTTAAATTGTATTTATGCATTATTATTTTGGAATCATTACTCTGCAAAAAAAGGATTTTTTATAATGTTTATTTAAAGTCGATTCAAAATGACAAACCTTCAATGATATATTTTTATTACTTAAACCAATCTTTTGCTCTTTAAGAGATTTAGTGGAGTCACAAAACCTGCTTTCCATTGTGATAAACATGCTTACATGAGTATATTAAGTAATTTAATTTTTTAAATGTTCAACTTTTTAAATGTTTAATTTTGTTATACTTCTTTTCTAACTTGACCGGTAAGTTTTAATGGAATGATAAAATAGTGGATTTTTTTAAATTTTGAACTGGTAATATGTAGAATTTAATAATATGACTAAATATTTAAAAAGGTGTATGGAAAAAATCTATCTAAAAAAATGCCAGCCAAGACTTTGCTATTGAGGAAGCACAACTATTTTAATAAAGCTGTTGGTAACCCATAATATGATATATTAAGAAATTGTAATCCTTTTTGCTAATGATGGCTCTGATGATAATAAATTAAAGCTGACATTAGCAGTTTACTCTTCATTGATATACTTAATTAAAAAAAAAACCTCAGTTATTTCCTTTTTTTAATATCAATATACTGTATTTATGTCACTACATGTTTGAATTTGTGTATTCTCCCAAACAGCTAACTATATATTAATAATTTTTATTAGTCATTCATTAGACTAGAGCTTATCCAATAATTAATAATGTTTCTGTAATGCAATTTTCACTATATCACTCTCACGCAAGATTGGGACTGGTTTCTATCTATTTTTAAGACTTTGTGGAAGGATATAATCATAAACATATGATTAAAGATATGAAAAAAGGTCTATGATCCCCAAGATTCACATTTCATGCTGAACTAGCACTCATTTGTTGGGCCAACTGATGAGTGCTCGTTCAGCACAAAATGTGCATCTTGAGGATCATAGATCTTTTTTCACATATCTTTGGGCATATGTTTATGAATACATCCCCCCATAAAGACTTAAAAGTTGATAAAAACCAATTCCCTACCTTTGTGCAGAAGTGATGTAGTGAAAATTACATTACAGAAACATTGTTAGCTAACTATATGATTATATATTTCTAAACCTCAGATATGTATACCATATCTTTGAAAATTCAGTCTCACTCTTGGGAAATAAAATAAAGGATCGCATTACTGCAGTCGCAAAATGAGAAAAAAGAAAGTAAAATAAAAACAAACTTAAAAAAAAAGAGGTTTATAGTTTGGGATGTTAGATTTTAGATATCCTTAGTGTAAATTACCTAACTTTGTGATCTAAATACATGCATAGTATAAAAAATAAAAGATTTTGAATTGTGAATGTGATGTGAGAGGAAAGATAGAAAATAGAAACTTTGCAGATAATATTAAGTAGTTAGAGGAATAATATTGGTATTGAGGAAAATCTCCAAAACAAATTTAAATTTAGAGGAGAATGATAATAATCATATCACTAGAAATTTGATGAGACTTAAAATCTTTCAGTTTCTTAGGAATGGGAGGATGGTTCTTGCTTTAATATTGTATAATTCAATCTGAATGCCCCCCCCCTCCTAGTTTTAATCAAAGATATCTTGGACTATTTCCAACATGTAATTAAACTATTATATATTTTTAGAAAAATGTAAACTATATATTCCAAATATGTTTGGCTATTAAAAACACATGTATTTGTTATTACTGAAAGATGAATGTATTTGGAAAGATATAAATAAAAACTTTGATTTTTTTTTTTTAATTAACAATTCAATTAGAGAATGGAAATAAATCGATATATAATTACAAGTAAAATACATCATTACTACTAATCTTCAAGCAGGCATGAAGATATTTTATTAAAAATGGTTAAATGGTACAATATTTATTTAGAAAGTTGATTTGTGTATACAGGCTAATAGTAGATTTCAGACTTCTTAAATAAGTACCACTATGTAATATCTGATGTGAATATTAATGGTAAGGTTTAAGGATCTGACATTAGGAAGATAGGAGATGAAAATTGGAGATGTTAATATTTAATGAAAGGAAGCCACAGTTATTAGATTTTGGAGAAAGTTTTGCCCCCACTTTTATGACATAAGCAGACTGGAAAAACACAGAAATGGGTTATATTATTAACTCTGGTGCAGATTATTGTGCTATGTGGAATATAGAAATGTGAGATGTAAAAAAAAAAAAAAATATTAAACACCAAACTGACTTTCTTTAAAGATGGTGTCTAAAGAAAAATTAGATAAGATGAAACAATAGAGACAAATTGAATAGAAATTGTGATCAAGAAAGATATAATAGTTGATATACATAAGAGACAAAATTGTCTAGTTAGACATCATGAAAATGGATGTGGATACTTATCTATAAATTATGGAATGTTAAATAATTGAATGGTTGAAATGGCATTTGAGCAGAAGTGACAGATTTCGTTTTGATCTTGGGATTTTCAATTCTATCATTGCACAGGATATTGAAGTTGAAAAAAAAATCGTGATGTTTAGTGGTTTGATACTGAAGTTGATAACAACTAAAGGGAATAGGAGAGGACATCTTAGATGAAATTGACAGAATGATATAAAAGGATGTATGCAAGTATCTATAGACTCAAGCACCAGAAATGACATATAAGACTTGAATCCAAGGGCCTCCAGCTCTTAAGTCTGTCATGCAATAGATGAAAAATCATTATCATGTTGGGAAGGTAAGTCAAGATAATTTCTGTCTTGATTGATATATATTTTTTAAAAAAGTGGGAAAGGAAAGAACTTATAATCGTAATGAAATGAATAGAAAAAAAAATTTAAATATTAAATTGCATACTTGTGGCTAAAAAATTTTTTTTACATAAATGTAAAAAATTTATTAAATTCAAATGAACACAATTATTAAATTCCTTTTTCGTAATTTGCTTTATGAATTTTTATTATTATTCACTCAACTGATTTTAATAAACCAAAGATAATTTTTTCACCAAACTCCCCTTATCATTTTTAATTCACATGATTTGCAGTCATGTGACAACTTAGAATTCACCCAAGAATAAAGAAGTAAAATCGAGAGACGATGTTAAGGCCGAGTGTAATTTTATTTGTTTTCTGTTTTGCTTCATTTCTTTTGAATTGACAAAGAGTAACAAATAAAAATTCATTTTGAAAATAACGTTTTACAAAAAGAATTATACGCAATTTAAAATAAAAATGCATTGTAATTTATCGTTACTTTTTTCAAGTTAATTTAAGAAAATTAATGTATTTAAATGGCTGATTAAATTAATATTGTTGTACCTAATTAACGTTTCATGTTCATTTTGATTTTTGGTTATGAAACATGGAATTCGAATTCAAAAATGAAATAAATTTTACAAGGCACATGAAACAATATAAATTTATTAGTCGAAACTTAAATGGAGGTAATCTGGACCACACAACAATAAGAACAGATAATTGATGGACTAAAACAATCTTGGATTGGATGTCAAGAGATATTAATAATCCTAGTGAGATCAAAAAAATTTTTTAATTATTGTAAATTAATACACTGTACAGGCTTACATGCACCTGCACAAATATAATGTAATATATGTATGTAAATGGATTATTCTCCAGTACAACATGGGTTAGAGTGACTAAATGGTCAACATGGGTAGGATGACAACCTTGGCACTAACATGGGCTTTGAACGTTCCATCATCAGATTTTCTCTGAAATGGATGGCTGAAGAGTTGTAAGTTGGAGTGGTTTGAGGCCTGCCTATTAAAGTATGAAGATTGGCTATCTTAATATAAAGCTGAGCACTGATTGTATATATGAGTGGAGATAGTAATCTGGGACCAACTGATGATTGCTGGTTTAGCATGAAATACATGTATTGGTGATTATTTATCTTTTCAACATGTGTATGATCAGGTGGGTCAGCAATATGAGATAGCATGGGGAGTTGAGAGTTGTGTGAAAGTCTGAGTTTGAATCCCTTATATTAATTATTGTAAGCAAACTCATAAAAAAGGCATATGGCTTTATTGCTCAAGAGTTTTTAAGAAGTTTCAGCATCAGACTCGATCCCAATCACAAGTTGGATGCTGTATCAACTGCGCCAAACCACTTAGGGTAGCAAATTTATAATAGGTCCTTAATGAAGAAATTGCTCAACAGTGTGCTCCATTTGTAGCTAGTGATGACATTTTATGCCCTTATTTGTTAAGATTCATTTTAAAATGGGCCATATTTAGTTTTTTCTTCATTGTATCTCATTCAGCTACTTTATTAATCAGATATTTTTTTTTAGCTTATTTCAATGATAGTATTCTAAATATTAAGGTACTAGAACATCCTGTCATGAGAGTAACAACAATAGCATCACTAATTATGTTATTACATGGTCATAGTAATTTCTATTGCCTACCTAACTAGCCTGCCATAGAATAGAAAGTTCCATACGCACGTAAATATATTTATATTTTCTTGCACAATAATTCAGATTTTTATAAATAGATAAAAAAGACAAATTCTGTTAAATAGGCTATTGCAGACAAAGACTTTCCCAATATCCTTCTTTGGAGGAACAGTAATGAGGAAGACCAGTATAGTTGGCTGACATTTGTCTTTTTTTTTATTTAATTTTTTTAACCATATATAGTATGCTAGATATCCATTTACTAACGACTAATTGGATAGTTAATTAGTTGTTAGACTTATACTGAAAAAAAAATTTTTGTACTCATTTAATTAGCCTAAGCCATCTGAAAAATTTGTGTTTATCTGGATTTTGAAGCCCTTGGATAATAGATAATCTACACTGATCATGAACAATTTTTTTTGAGCATTGAACCTGACCATATCATTGAAATTTTTTTTTTTTTACAAATATTGGATTTAGTACAAAGTATATCAAAATAAAATTATTTTTAAAGAAAATTCATATAAGTTTTATATAACTCGTTATTATGTTGGTGTAATCATGAATTGAATGTCATTAAGAGCTATTTGTAACTTATAGTACCACAAGTTATTCACGTGTTGAATGACTTTATTAGAAACGTAAAAAATAAAATATTTGAATGACTTTATTGCTTGAGAAATCATAAGAAATTTGAGCTCCACACCCCTGCTCTAAACTGCGCAGGGCATTGAAAATGTCCCTTTTTACAAACGGAAACAGTCAAAAAAATAATGCATTAAATAGTGAATCCATAAATATGATCTTATTTAGACAGTTAAAGATATATTTGTTAATATTAACTTTAAAAGACTGAGTATAATGTGGGAAAAGTTGACTAGATAAAGAATTCTAGTTAATAGTACATTGAATTAAGTTTGTTTAAAGTGAATATCACAATGAGAACCAAGCTGAGAAAGATATATTGAAAGCAAATAAGCAATTATTTATAAAAAGATAGTAATGCAGCAGGTATATAATAATACAAGTGCATTTATAGAAGAGACAGGATGAAAGATAATTGACAGAATCACTTAATTTTGAATAGTATCTATTAAGTGATAAGTAGATTAAAGTGCTTCTTAGCAAGAATAGATGAATAATTTAGTCGTAAGATCAATTTTAAGTTTTGAATAGATGTTTGGAATAGAAAAGTCAAAATTCAGATAATTGAAGAAATATAATCATATCAGAAAGATCATTGACAAATCATCCATGGAGACCAAATCTTACCAAATGCCTATCAGGAAAGAATAATGAGAAAGATCAAAAAAAAAAAAAAAGGCAAAATAATATTAGTGCATGGAATGAGGATAAATAATTTAAGATGTGCAGATAAATGGCAGTAATTTTAGAAAAAAATAAAATATTGAAATCAAGATTAGAGATGCTACTTGAGGAAATAAAAAGATATTGATTATACATGACATGGCTATTCATTATTTAGTTTTGTCATTATTTTGAAGCATTGTGAAACAGTGATAAAGTGCATAGATGATTTAATATTATATTATTTATTTTGTATTTATATGACACTTTTAATCTCTATTTTATATTTTGAATTAATGATGTGGGTGATTTTGCTTTTGGACAAGTTTAAGGTAAATAGAGAATTTTCATAAGCCTTGTT
>JAQFVV010007081.1:73426-173838 GCA_028023455.1 Epiperipatus broadwayi
GTATCTATAAGTTCATGAATGTTAAATTATTACCATATTACTTCGAGTACAAGCCGCCCTCGAATTTAAACCACATTAGGAATTTAATCTTAGAAAATTGAAAAAAAATAATTAAAAATGATTTTATAATAGGTACAGTATTGAAAAATAATAAACAATTTTAATTATTAAAATAGGAACTAATAAAATTTTTCTTTTGAATTCAACATCATATGTAAACCGTTTTTTGATAATTAGTGATTATGGATAATAAAAAAATTCAAAATTAAAATACATCCAGATACCATACGATTCTACACACCTGCTATCAATGATTGTAATACTACTCGCATGTGTAGAGTGTAAAGCAAAGACTCGATTGTTGGGGAGTTGAGATTGGCAGAAATAAGATGTTAATCTATTCGTTTCGAATTAGTATGGGTAATAAAAAAAAAACCTCAAAATTAAAATATGGCCAGATATGATATGATTCCACATTGCTGCTATCAAACAGCAACTGGATTAACTCAAAAAAGTACGAACAGGGAATCTTAAATAAACTGCTATCAATGATTGTAATATTATGTGTATGCATAGTGCATAAAGGAAAGTCACAATCATTGATGAATGCAAGATGGGTAGAAAGGTGTAAAATATTTGCTTCAATTTTAAGCCACACTTCAATTTTCCATTTTCAAAATTTGAATAAACAATGCAGCTTTTAAATTCATAGTAATACAGTAGCAACTTTCTTAGGAGGTACTTGGTTGCTTTGGAAATTCAATATTGTTATATTTCAAATTTTCATACATATAAATTATCTATGTATGGTTCACTACTCTTAATATAAAGCTAAAAGTGATTTCATTTTGTGGCTCAAACAAATATTATATACTTACTAGATCACATAGTTTCAGCTTGCATCACCAGTTTTAATTGATAGTTGCCTGCTTATACCTGGTTATATTATAGCTGAAATTTTATCTAAATTATTACATGGAAAAAATCTCACTATATTTCAATGTTTCTTTAGAAGATGTTTCATTACTTAAAACAATTCAGAAAAATTGTTATACTTCAAATTTTTTACATACATTTAATATCTAAGTTTGATATCACTATTTGTATATCAACTAGAATGCTAAATTCTACGTTGACTAAATATATCTCATACAAATAGTATGTTTTTATTAGATTACATAGTTTTAGTTTACATTACCGGTTTTAATTAAGAGTTTTTCGGATAGAGATTTTTAAATATTTTCTCTTACCGCACTTATCAATTAAGAGCTTGTTTGAGCTGTTGGTATGCTCTCTGTGTTACATTTTTGTAAATACAAGCATATAAAAGCAATGTTTTGTTATATATGGCTTGCTTTATTGATAATTAATTAATTGTTATCTGGTTACATCATACTGAGATTTTATTTAGATTATTATATGAAAAATTATTATATTTTAATGTTTATATCTATAATACCATGGAAATCTTTAATTTAGTATATGTATATTCACATACACCACACATGGCTACAGAAAGGAGGTTGCTATTAACTGAAAGGAGGCCTTTTAATTCCTCTTGGAGATCTTAAAGGAACCAACCAGGCAAATTCCTAATGTCGACTCCATACGTTCTTGTCTGTTATTACTATGTGATTATTTATATAGTATACTAACGTGGATGGGCTGCTCACCAACATGCTTTAACCAGCATGGGAGTTTATTGGCTTTTTACTTCTGAGTTTAAGATCAAGAAACACCATGGTCTTTTTTCTGTCGCCTGATAAGGCATAATGAATGTTTGTGTAAATGTTAGATATTTTTCGAATAGATATATACAATTATGACAGACAAAAATAAACATGACCCTTATTCCAAGGAGGCTGTAAAGTCACCAACCAAGGCAGCGGTTGGTGGCCGAAGGCAAACGGTGCTAAGAATCCCCTGATTGCGGACACAGGCTGTCATTTGATAACATTTTATTTAGGTACCTACAACTGCAGATCACTTTCAAGTAAAGGAAGATTGCAAGAATTAGAAGAAGAACTGTCTTATACTAAATGGGACATTATTGGACTTTGTGAAGTTAGAAGAAAAGGTGAAGAGACAATTGATTTAAAAAGTGGACATGTACTCTATTATAAAGCACAAATATTGGAAATACAAGTGGAGTAGGATTCATTATAAATAAAAAGTGGAAGAACAACATTGTGGAGATTGATGGTATATTGGACAGAGTGGCAAGATTAGTTATACAACTTAATAGCTGATAGCAAATGCAGATAATTCAGGTTTATGGCCCAACAAGTTTTCATAGTGATGAAGTAGTAGAATATTTTTATGTGACTGTACAAAAGGCTTTTGATCAGAGTAAACAACCTTTTAAAATTGTTATGGGAGACTTTAATGCTAGAATTGGTAAACAAATGAAAGATGAAAGTGCTGTAGGTAATTTTCGTTATGGTAATAGAAATGCGAGAGGACATAGACTTGTGGAGTTTGCAGAAAAAGAAAAACTTTATATTTATGAATTCTTTTTTTGAGAAAAATGTTAAAAGAAAATGGACATGGAAGCAGCCAAATGAAGGTACAGCAGAATTGAATTATATTTTGACTAACAGAAAATACATATTTCAAGATTGTAATATTCTTAATAAATTTAACACAGGAAGTGATCATCGATTAGTAAGATGTAAGATACGTGTTAATGCAAAACTAGAGAGACAAAAATTATTAAGAAAAACAATATTTACAGTTGATATTCCTAATCTTCAGCAACATTCTAATGAATTTAAATTAAAACTTACAAATCAGTTTCAAGTATTAGAAGATTTTGAACATGATTCAGATTTTAATGAAATTAATATGAAAATAACTGATATACTTTTAAAATCTGCAACAAAGGTAGCTGGTAGAAAAAAGCAGCAACTGACCAATAAAATTTCTACTGAGACTAGAGAATTTAAGAAAAGAAGGAATATGAAGATATACAAAAATGATACATTAAAAAGATTGAATATCTCAAATTTTGTAAAATGGTGCGGAAAAGAGTTGAAAATGTTGTAAGAAAGTATAACTGTGAACTAGCGAGGAAAGCTGTAGAAGAGAATAAAAGTCTCAAGAGTGTAAAACAATATTTTGGTATTGGTAGGAAATTTATATCAGCAATAAGAAAAAAAGATGGAATTATTAGTAAAAAGAAAGATGACATCATGAAATGGGTAGAAGACTTTTATCAAGAATTATATAGTAATAATGGACAAGTATCTCCTATATCTATTACATCTTCCGAATTGCCCAGAATTTTAAATGAAGAAGTGAGACATGCAATTAAATGTATGAAGAAAGGCAAGGCTCCAGATAATGATGGAATTATAATTGATATATTAAAAGAAGCAGGTGAAGAAATAGAAATTTTTTAGCAAAGTTATATACCAAATGTCTAAATGATAAAGATGTTCCAGATGACTGGAAGAATGCAGTATTAATATTAATATTTAAAAAAGGTGATAAAGAAGATCTTAGAAAATATAGACCTATCAGCCTTTTATCAGTTTTATATAAAATTTTTACTAAGATAATTACAACTCATCTACAGGAGAACATCGGATTTCTACCAACCAATAGAACAAGCTGGATTTAAAAGTGGTTTTAGTCCAATAGATCATATCCAGGTATTGAGAGAAGTTATAGAAAGGACAAATGAATATGAGTTGCCATAATGCTTTGGATTTGTAGATTATGAAAAGGCATTTGATTTTATAAACATTTCTTCAGTGATTAAAGCATTGGATCATCAAGGTTTAGATCCAGAATATTGTCATATTTTAAAGAATATTTATAAAAATGCAATTAGCAACAATAAGATTACATAATGATACTGGGAAAATCAACATTGAGAAGGGTGTAAGACAGGGTGACTCCATATCTTCAAAACTTTTTACAGCAGTGCTGCAAGAAGTATTTTGTGGATTGGAGTGAAAGTAAATGGATATTATTTAAGTCATTTAGATTTTGCAGATGATGTAGTTGTTTTTGCAAATAATGCTTTAGAACTGCAGGAAATGTAGCAGGAGTTATCAGATGAAAATAGGACTAAAGATAAATGTTAAAAAGACTAAAGTAATGGTTAATGGATTTTCTCAAAATATGAAAATAAAGATTGATTATGATGAGTTAGAACAAGTTAACAGTTACAAATACCTTGGTCAGATTATTAATACAGATGGAAACATAATGGATGAAATTAATCATAGAATTAAACTTGGTTGGAGTGCTTTTGGTAGAAATAACTTGATACTAAAAGGAAATATGCCCATGTGTTTGACAAGTAAGGTTTTTAATAAATATGTTTTACCAATTCTTATTTGTGGATCTGAGACTTGGACACTTAATAGAAGAGCAATACAGAGACTTCAGATCACTCAAAGAAGTATGGAGAGATGTATGTTGGGAATAAAAAGATCGAAAATGCAATATATGGGTAAGAGAACAAATAAATGTTACTGAACTCATTGAAAAAATTAAAAGATTGAAGTGGAGGTGGGCTGGACATATTGTTAGAAGAGATGATAATAGATGGACAATTGAAATCTTAAACTGGTATCCAAGAGATTGTAAAAGACCCAGAAAGAGACCACATGTGTGATGGATGGATGGATGAAATAAAAAAAAAGTGTGCTGAGGTGATGTGGAGAAGAGAAACTAAAGATTGGAGAAGATGGATTGAACTTGGAGAAACCTTCATCCTGCAGTGGATTGATAATGGTTGATGATGATGCTGCTGCTGCTGATGACACCATACACACGCACAGATTTCAAATTATATTTTTTTTTATTATATTTTTTTTTATTATTTATGTCTGATTAAATATATTGTTGAGTAGCAGAAAGCTGTAAAAAAATTTAAAGATAAATAATACTAACATCTTTTTACACTTCTATTAACTAAAACTGTTCAATTTTTGCCTCTACTGGACTGAGTTGATTAGACTGGATATTAGGAAAACTGATGAAATTTCATAATAGAAAGCAGTTATAACTACATAGAAAGATTTAAAGATATGAAAATTACCATTCTTGCGATTATCATTAAATGCAACTTGATGGTATGTAATAAAATTTACATATTCTTATGTCTGTTGTTACACTTTATGTAATTATAGAAATTTAACTACTCAAACAAAATAACTAATGTAAATATACTGTCTTTGATATCACATTGAAATATTCTGCCAATCAGTTCTTCCAGGATAATTGATATCACTCATTAGCTGGCTTCCAGGTCTGCTATTAACATTTCAGTGTAATAAACCCCCCCCCCTGCTTATAAATACCAAATTCAGGACCGATTATATTTTAATGAGTGCAATAATCCTTACATGATTGTACAACATTCAATAATTTTATTGGCAAAATAAGCTTAAGCAGAGTTGTTACTTCCAGTTTAGCAATATATTTATTTGCATTATTTATATATGTACTTAAAATAATATAATGAATAATATTTTTATTTGTATAGTCCCTTTAAACAAATTAAGTTATCTTGGACTTCGATTTAGATATATATATTCAAGATGATTTACATTGAGTATGTTCAGAGGATTATATACTATATATGCCTATGTATATATGTAATTTTGTTTTTGATAGAGTGTTATTGATAAGAGGAAAATAATTTAAACTCTCTTTATGAAGACATTAGTTGAAAAAAAAAATTAGCCTGAAGCTTTTATAAAGTAATATTGTTTATAAAGAATGGAATTAAATATAGAGAACATCCATATTTAATATTTAAACTTTCATATGTTCATCCAATTAAAAGGATTGAAGATTCAGCTAAAATAAGCTCTTTAGAGATATTATAGTTAATACTGAGAAATTACTTATAATCTATTGGGAAATACAACTGATTATTTAAAAACCTTTAGCAGTGTTGAATATGCATGTTGTGAGCATGTGTGTTCTAATTATAAGTAATAAATATCAACATTGTAAATTTTTTTAAAGTAAAATATTGATTTTAATTAATTTCTTTAAATACTGTATATAAAATGTAAAGTCAGCATGTGTATGTCAAGAGTATCATAATACTTCTGATTTAGGTGGATTGTTGATAAAAGTTGGTAAGTTACCCAGGATACTTTCAGATTAGAAACAGTCTGAAATTAAACTAAAAAGTAGAATATGTATATAGTGATATCGTAATGCCCATAGCTATCTTAAGTTAATCCTCACCAAATCAGCTTAGAGGAAGGATCTTGATTTGGGGTTATTAGTGTCAAGTATGATATTTTTTAATTATTGTGATAAATGAAATATGTCATGGAAAAGGATTTAATTTATATTAAATCTTTATCTCTTTATTTTGATTAAAAGGAAGTTTGACATAGTTTTGGATAAAACAATTTATTAACAATTATTTAAATAAATCATTGGATGTGATATAATATAAAATATCTTTTTATAACAGCAGTAATAAACAGAGCAAAACTCTCCATACAGTATTGCCACCTGTGCCAAACAGAGTAATCAACGAATGCCAGAAGGCTTGTGCAATACTGTATGGAGAGTTTTGCTCTGTTTATCAATAATTAATGTGCTAGTATAGGAAATGTGATCATGTGATGCTTAACAGCAGTAATATATATGTAATAATAATAATCATACACATTTAAGCTCTTATCAGCAAATATTAATTTTTGCCCTTTTCAATGTGCTTGAACTATTTTACAATTATGACCTACATTGCATACATAGTGACCTACATTGCATATATAGCGGCATCTATCTGTTTTATATAAAATTAACTATAACCTATTAAAACAAAACAATATTTTTATGGCAGGAAAAATAAACTATAAATGTATATTATTAAAGGGTGTTTGAACCCAGACTTTCAAGCTCCCTATAGTCATCCACTCTATCCAATGTAACCAATACATATGACCACATAATGTGAAAAAAGATAAATGATCTCCAATGTACGTATTTCGTGCTGAACCAGCATTCATCAGTTGATCTGATCATCATCTCCCACACATATATAATCAGTGTTCAGTTTTATATTAAGGAAGGAAATCTACAAATTTTAATGGATGGGATTCAATCCTCTCCACTCTCCAAATCTTTAGCCATCCATATCATTAAAAATCTGATGATAGAATGCTCAAAGTCCTTGATGATGTCAATATCATAATCATATCCATGTTGATCTTTAGTCAGTCTGACCCCTCATATGTAGATCCTTAATTTATCCATTTAAATACACAGGAGGATGGTCAGGTTACAGGCTGAATATGTAATATTGAAATGCAAGTATAATGTATATACTTAACCTAGATATAATTAAAGGGAATTTGAACCCAGAATTTCAAACTTTCTACAGTCAACCACTCTTTCAGTGATATGGATGACTGAAGAGTTGGAGAGTGGAGAGGATTGAAGCCTGTCCATTAAAGTTTGTAGATTTGCCATCTTAATATAAAACTGAGCACTGATTATATATGTGTGGGAGATGATCTGGACCAACTGATGAGTGCTGGTTGCATGAAATACATATATTGGAGATCATTTATCTTTTTCACATGTATATAGCCATGAATATCAGTTATATTGGATAGAGTGGATGATTGCAGGGAGCTTGAAAGTCTGGGTTCAAATTCCCTTTAATTACATCTAGGTTAAGTATATACATTATAATTGTATTTCAATATTAAATGTATATTCCATAATTTTCCATTTATTTATCTTTAGCCAATTATTAGTTAAATTAATTGATGTTTTATATATATATTTATACAATTATTTTTATTGTAATTAATGTAATTGGTTTCTTATATCTTTCTTCTATTAGGTTCTTTAATATACTTTAAAGGTTTTATATTTTTGACAATATATTTTATCTGTACTTTAAATAATGAATATATAATGCAGATCTATCAATTGCATTATTATGTTCTTTTGCTTTTTCATCTAATTGTTTCCCTATATGTCTATAGTAAACCATACTGCAACTTCCATAAATAATTGTACATATAATTCCCTTTTTATATTTCATATTTTATAATTACCTATTAATTTGTCAAGATTTTTACTATTTGACCATCCTATGTTAATGCTTTTATGTATATAATTTTTATTTTTTAGTAATGTATAATAAATCTTAGGGAAATATGAAAGTTTTATCCATTTTTTACTATTTTAGAGTTAAAATTATTATTAATATTTAAATTAAGTGGTTTATAATTTAAAAATGCAATTATAAAATATGAAGATTAGAATAATAAACTTAGGTGATAGATTTCCTTTAAATAGATAATAAATTTAAATAATGAATTATTTTAAGGGTAAAACAAATTTGGATTAAAACAGTAAAAAAATCATGTGTAAAGCTATTTTTTATTAATATATATAAATAATTAAATTTTCAACTAGTTTACCAGTTTGGAATATTAAGTGATCAGTTAAAATTATACAGGGTTTAATTTCTTATTGATCCTTATGGAAGTAAAACTTTTTTATATTTCTATTCTTTGTAGAACAATTGAATCTAATATAAATGAAGAATTGGAATCATAAATATGCTATTCATATACATAATCATTTGATAACAGCCACCCTTATCTAAATCATGAATCTTCAATCTATTGTCATAAGATGGATTTGTGGATAATGAAATCATTCATAAATTTAACTTTTATAGAGTAATAATATTAGAATTCTGATTTTAAAAAATGTCAATAAAATATTATAAATAATCCTTTAATATACATTTTATATAATAATAAATTTATATAATTTACTAACATGAATATTTAATTACTAATATCTGACATATATGCAATAAATACTCATCCTATAATCTAATGGAAATTATTGCTTTTTTTTCAAATAATGATTTGATAACACTGTAAGTTTAATGTCACATATAAAAAATATTTGTAAAGACCCAGAAAGAGATGGCATGTGAGATGGATGGATGAAATAAGAAAGTGTGCAGGGGTGATGTGGAGAAGAGAAGCTATCGGAGAAGATGGTTTGAACTGGAGAGACCTTCATCCTGCAGTGGATTGATAATGTTTGATGATGATGATAATGATAAAAAAATATAGAGTTTAAATAATGAATTTGAGTACTATTAAGGTATTAAATTGATTAACTTAACTAATTGTTTATAGATATTGGAGTATGAAAAAGATACCTTAAAGCTTATCTACATCATATGGCAAAAGCATTTTATTATCTTTTTAAAATATATATAGATAATATAGGATAATTTCTTAGATTCATCCTTAGCTGTTTTATTTTAGGATAATCCTCTTTAAATGCATTACCAACTTATATTAGAGGAGTTATCTTTGATCACTATTTTAAGATAATCACCATTAAAGAAAATTATGCAACTGAAAAAACAACAACTGTATGCCAAATACAAGAGCAAAATACTTCAGATCTATAAAATATATATATATATATAGTCAATTTTCCATTAGATCTAATTAAAAGACAATCCATTTTATAACACATTGAATAAACTTATATTTTATGCTTACTTACTTAAAACAAATGTTATTAAGAAATTAATATTTAATACATATATATTTAATAATTCTGGACAGTATAATCTACAAAATTTCTATCATTATTCCATCTCCATATATAGATAATGTAAATTATGCTATAATAAAATTAGATGAAGTTGAAATCTTAATTATTTAAATCTTTACTTAATGTAAATAATTAAATTATTTTATTGATTAATTGTGCTATTCTAAATAACTCATTTAAAATATATACATATTTATTTTACTGTGTGATTATTAAACAATACTAGAATTATAAATTTATTATTACATCATACATCTCTATCATGAATAAGCTCTATTAAATAAATAAAAAAAAATTAATAATTTTATTCATTTTGATTTAAAGGTCTATGCAAAAACAAAAATATATAAGCAATAAAATAACACACACAAAAAATAATTTGAACAAATGAAATAAACAATTATTAATTCATTTGAGATATATTGTATTTTGATATAAAGATTTGGTAATTAGATTATCTGCATTGATTGGTCTTCTAGTTATATAATATTATACCATGATATTGTAGGTTGGTAAGCAATTTATTGTACCCCCCCCCCCAATACATTTTTAGAAAGTATTGCATTTTTATGTGTTTAGGACAATTCTATTGGTAATTGCTATTATACATTTAGTAATTTGGTCAGGAAAATTATTTCTAATAGGTATTTGATAAATGTATATTAATATATTGTAATTTCATATTGATAAAGAATTAAATTCTATTTAATTCATTTTCTATTCAGCATTAAAGCTGCTTACATTTTTTCCAGGAATATTATCTACTTTTTTTTAACTTAAATATTTGGATTTTTCCCCACACATTCTGTCTATATATTTACTAGCTGTACCCATGAAATTGTACACCTTATTACAATAAAATAATATAAAACAATACATAGTTATTTCCGAGGCTTCTATATATACTGTGCCATTACAATTTAGTCACTAGATAAATTTATAGTAATGTGCATGTAGAAAAGGTAAACCAAAAATCATCATCACAATTTTATATAACCATAAAAGAAGCTGTAGGGCATCCAAGTTCAAACCCTACAAGGTCCAGTTCTAAAAACTTTAGACAGAGAGTGGGTCAACAATTATATGCTTTATTTGTTTGTGTGTTGATAGAAAGGTAATACACACATTTAAACTATTTAATATTTAGTTTTCTTTAAAAAAGCAAAGTTATAATGCATATATAGGCAATGTATGTGTAAACTATTTAATTTTTTATATTTCAAATATTCAACATTTTCACTTTCTTTAAAACTAACCTATGCTTGATCAATTCTAATATTTTATTCTATCTTTTATTTTCTTTTCTTTAATTATCAGTGGATTTAAAAGTTACAGATTTAATTAAATAATTGGTTATAATTACTAAGCTAGCAATTATATTATTTAATGTTAGTTTATGAATGATTTGAAAGAATGAAGGATGTGTTACATTACATACAGAAATTTACATTTACTAAATATTGAAAGAAAAGGAAGTATTAAATCTGTCAAATTATTTTTTTGTACAATTTTTTGTTAAAAGAGAAATCTTTTAATCAGATATCATCTTTGTAGCAATTTTTTTTTTAAATAATTTTTGTCATTTTGGAAGCTTATAATGGGTCAGAGCTCTAATTTTGAAATTTTTTATCTCAAGATCTAAAAAGGAAGCTCAAAGATTTGAAATGTTACCTGGATGTTAAAAGAAAAAAAAAAAGAAAGGAAATAAGAATTGAGTCTATTTTTTTTTTTAAACAAAAGTGTCTGGAAAAAGGATTAAACTTTTCAGTTGAAAAATAATTTAGTTGAAAATAAATTAGAGATCTAATTAAAACAAATTTTCCAAAAATAGCAGTGATGCTATTTCTATTGGTTAAGTTAGCTAAAAATTGGATATAAAAAGCTGTCTTGAATTATTATGATTATTGTTTATGATTCAGATTATTAAACTATCCAATTAATGCTGAAAATATAAGAAATGTTGGCTAGAAAAATTATATGTATGTCCCATCGTTCTGGACCATCTGGGGAAGCTGCACATCACATAGGAAAGAAAAGATGTGTCTAAAATAATATTCTACACCTTTCAACTGACCAGATAAATAAGATGTTTTTAATAGAAGGAAGAAAGCATTCACCTCATTCAAAGAAGATGAATTAATCTACTGATAAATATTAATCATCAAGTCCAATTAATTGTTACAACAACTGATTTTAAACTCAAGAAAATTTACAAATGGGAAAACAACTGCTGTATTTCATCCACATGCTTGACAGGAAGAGAAGAAAATTTAATATAATGATTTCCAAATTGTCCACTAAAGCAAATAACCTCAATAGAGTCATCATCATCAAATAGTTATACACCTCAAGAAAGAGATTGTTCCCACATAAAACGGAAATAGTAGCTGCAGAAATATAGACATTATACAAGACAAGTTTGAACCCTGAAATTCCCACAAACAAAAGATCGGTAATATGACTTTTTATATCTATTTTCTTTATGATATCAGTCTTATTAAACATTTTACAATAAAGTGGTACATTTTTTTAAAGAACTTTTAAAGACTATTCGATCAATTAAAAACAAGAATTCTTACTAATAATAACTTTGAGCTTCATAAATTATCTTGAATGTATGAAAATTATTTTTTATTAATTTTACAGTTATGAAATATGAATATGGAATATAATTTTTTTTTTATGGTATTATGATTTTAGTTTTAACTAATATATTATTATTTTGGTTTTAAATAATATTTTGTTATCATGGGATAAAACACGCACATACATAATGATATTTTATATGTGTATAATTGCGACTGAATGTGAAATAATGAGTAGTATTAGAATATTAGATTATTTTGTTTCAAGTTAAATATAGATTTCAGCGCTTGGAAGGGAGGGGGAGATAATGATTTAAAACTCTTTTCTACAACTTGCTCTTTCAATTCTACTAACATTTTTTTTTACATTCTATTTACATGCTGGATTTTTAAAGTATGTGTGCTAATGAGCAGATAATATTTTTTTTTTTCTTGAAATACTTTTCTCATGGAGTGAAAATCATGGTCAATGTGACATCCAACTTAATACAAAATACATTTGAAGGGAAAGGGGGAAGAACTTAAAATTAATCTGAGGATTGTTATATAATCAATTATTATTATTATTATTATTCATGTCAATTTTCATATTTATCTAGAAATTTTTATGTATATGTTAGAAATGTAGTAATAAATATTAGTTTGTTTTATTAAACGAGGCATATATATTTCATTAAGTGTAGTCTTGGTTAAGTGTGATTATTCATCATCATCAATGGTTGAATATTAGTTATTTAAGATATAAGTAAATATGCTAAAATTAAGCAATAATTATGAATTTCTTTATAAAATTTAGTTTTATGTTTAGGCTTAGTCCTAGAGCTGTAGTTGAAACCCTTGTCATTATTGTTATTATTATCATCATCATCATCGTCATCAACATTTTAATTAATAAGCTGTTTAATTGTTTAAAGGCCATAAATAAATATTGATTTTATAATATTTCGTGATTTCTTAGTATTATTATAACCACATCCCATCATCTATTTCATGCAAGGATGAGTGAATTGCCATCCTAAATTAGTTATATATAATCTGAGCTAGTAAACTTACAAAACTATTGAAACACATTTGTTATGCTAAGATCTGAGAAATGATTTATGTCTAATATACTCCACTTTGGTTTAAAGATGTTTTACTTTTACCTAAATATTAGTGCTTATAGTGATATGGCTCAAAAAGCAAAATCTTCCATTTTATTATAAATAAAGTACCAAGAAGGGATTCAAACCCGGTACATGTGAAAGGTTATCAGATATAACCGTGTCTAGATTCAGATAATCTAGTGGTGCCCTGCTAGACCATATTCACTTAGTATTTGTTTAAACATGCACTTAACATCAAACCAAGAAATGAAAGTGGATAAGATTACTGTCTGTATACCTGAGTTATATTTTATTGAATTACTAGTGTACTCACCTCACGTGATTTCATATACCTGAGTTAATACTTGTTATTAATAATTTGCTCATAATCAACCTATAATTCTTGATATTTGGACTCCTTTACTCAGATATAATAATATCTTTTGATCATCATTTATGATTATTTCTTATATATTGTAGACAACTCAGGTATGGTAATATCTTTTTTTTGATTCATTTTATTATGTTACAATACATATTTTTTAAAGGAAATAATAATACATGAGCAATATCCCCAAAAATTTAACTTTTTATAATCAGTTATACTACTGAATAATCAACTTTTAGAAATTTAGTTTAAATATATTTCTATTTCTCATGTGATAAACTAATTATTATTATGTGATTACAAATTATTAAGCATATTCTGTAATATATATAATATATTCAAGATATATCAAAACATAAAAATATGTAATAAAGTTGATTAATTATAAATAATAATTATTTGTAAATAAAAAGTAGTTTCATGGAATTTGTTCCTGACATGCTATTTAGAAGTTGTAAAGTATTAAAATATTCATTTTGTTTTTTAAAGTTTTATTATTATTAATAAAAATTGATCAGAATCATGTTTTTTTAATGTGAATAATTCCATATAATATTTTTTATGGTAAATAGTTTTAAGAGATATAGTTCCTGGCTTTCTATTTGCAATATATATGTATTTATGTGTTTTTCAATATATATAGGTGAGCCTCTATTTTCATACCTAATTGGCTTCTGAAATATGTATGAAAGTTGAAATGTATGAAAATAGAGCAATGTAAAGAAAAACATGAAAAGGGTTTTCAAAATACAGTACAGAACATGTATTTATTTTTTATTGATTAGTATCTGGTGTATTCTTTATAATTTGTCAAAAGATAATTGAATTGTACTCTTCTTATTCTTTTCTTGTTTTTCACAATTGAACATATTATCAATCGGCTTAAATTATACAGAACAGCAGCACAGCAGCCCATCGAAGCAAAAGCTTTGCTGCTTTCAGAATGTCTGAGAAAACTAAGTTCAATTTTCTTTGAAGCTTGATACAGGTTTTACTCATTATATTTATAAGAAGAATATAAGTTCTTTAAAGACAAAAATAAATTATATAACCACAATACATGTTTATCATTTAAATAAAAGTAAAAAAAAAACTAGCAGATGTATGAATCTTTGATTATCTTTTTCTTATGCTAATGAGAGAAAGAAATTTATAGGCAAAAAATATTTTAGTAATAATTTTTTACAAACTCTAGTTAATTTTTATATCTTCCTGAAAGTTTATTAAATAATAATTTAGATCAGGGTGACCTGTACAATAAATTCTCTAGATTCATTTTGGAATGGCAGGATACAAATCTCTCTACAGAAGTGATTTCTTTGTTTGCCATTTAAACAAGAACTTAATCTGCAAACAGAAAGAAATCAAGATAACCAATTATAATATAAGCAATATTTATTTTTTTTATAACTAAAAAAAATATACCCACCTCCCTCTATTTACTCTAGCATTTTGTTAACTAGAAATGCAAAGCAATAATTTAACTGGAAAATTCCACCACTTTAATATATAATCATATTAAATTACAAATTTTCCATTGCATTTAAAAAAGAATAAATTTAAAAGGTTTGTGTCTACAGTTTTTTTAATAGTTGTAAACTATTCATTATACAGCCTGTGGTGGCGCTGTTGCTGTGTAAAAACACAGAAGAATACCACTTTCGCAGCCCAACCTTACGGCTAATACACGACTAGCGATCATATTGAGCCGCTTAAGAGACAATAGATGTAGTGATTAGAATCCGCGGCCAATTCTTCCGCAGTCACTAACCCTACGTCTAAACTAACAACACTATATGATCGTATAGTTTGCCACTTTCATCGTGGCGTGATTTCCTATGCATAGTGAGCCAATTTGTATTCTCGCTGGAATTGAATCTGAGAGTGTGTGCAGTGGAATGTTTTCAACTGTTTTTTTGTTGATGTTGATGATTTTCTGTATTTCCCAACTGAGATCTTTTTGCGTACTAGTAATTATCAGCGTATTCTTGAGATTTGTCCAAGCTTGTTTTTGGGGTTGGGTTTGTTGTTCTTTGCAACCCAAAAAAGATATCAACGTCTCTGTCAGATGATTGTAGTTGTTGGTGAAAAAGTACCGTTTCTGTCATGACTCGGACGAGAGTAACCAAAGAATACCAAAATGGCTACCACGTTCTTGTAATTGGGGGATGTCCCAAAGTGAGATGAAGGGACGCAGTTGATTTGGTTTAGTTCAGACATGGTGAATAAATTTATTTGATTGAAAAGAATCTGTGTTTTGTTTGTGATTATTTGGATCTGTAAGTCAATTACTTCACACCCAGAATGTCAATGTTAAAAGGGTAGGGCTTTACAGCTGAGTGTGGCGGAGTTAGTTTGACAGCTTCGAATTCTTCTCAAATCAATCAACAGCTTTACGCTTCTTTTTTGGTCGGAAGAGAATCGACTCTCTTGATTGATACCTTTTAATCAAAATACCAAAAAGATTTTTTTTCTTTTCGTTTATAAGCAAATACACATTGAGGCGGAGTTTGTTGGACAGCTTGGGTTACCTTTTTTTATAAATCAATCAACAGCAACCCGCATTTTTTACAAATTTCAAAAAGAAAGTGTCGATTCTAAATTACAAAAAAGAAAAAGATGTCTGTTAAAAAAAAAACAACAGTATATTAAAAGGCCCCCCCCCAAAAAAAAAGAAAGTCGTATGTAAAAATATGTGTGTATATTTGAGATCGAAAAAAATTACAAGTGTCCCTTCTACTTTGAAATCGATCGAATCCAAAAAAAAAAAAGACATCTGTAAAAAAAAACAGTATATTTAGAATCGAAATCCCAACAAAAAAAAAAAAAAAGTACGTATGTGAAAATTGTGTACTTTTGAGATCCAAAAAAAAAAAAAAGGTAAAAGTGTCCATTATAGTTTTAAATTGTGCAAATGAAAAAAAAATGGGACAAATAATTATGTCAAGCCAAAAAAACAACAACAATATATTAAAAAGAAAAAATAGCCGTATGTCAAAATACGATATATTAGAGCCCCCCAAAAAAGAAAAAAATCTAGAGACCCAGTAATGTTATATCGCTATGTTTTTAAGTAGCAACAGCGCCACCACAGGCTGTACAGTGAATAGTTTACAAATACCGTTTTTTTACACTACATATACACAAGTACCTGTGATGCCGAAAATGGATATGATTAATGTCAGAGAGATGAGGAGAAACTAGTGCTAATAGTCCACGAGAGAATCATTACATAAAAGTATATGCATTTTGTTATATATAGATAGATAAAAATCGAAAGTATGAATTGTGTATGAAATAGCAAATTGTACGAAAGTAGAATGAATGAAAGTAGAGGATCGCTTGTATATATATTTTGAATTAGAATCATGTGTTTCTAATTTAAATAATATATGGGGAAGGGAGATAAGACATTTAATCTCCAGTAACCTGATGCTGCCCCTATTCCTGGCTAAAATACTGTAAATTTATAAGATAGTTGGTTTCTTTATGCATTGACATAACTACTTAACTATTTATTTATTTCATGTTTATGTATGGTTTGATTGATTAATAAACTTTATTATTAACAAATATTATTGACAGTGGGCAGTATTTGTGATTTGTGTGTCCAAGTAAAAAAGTGACTGATATTTTCTCCAAACTGTCTAAAATATTATCTCAGAATCAATGCATGTATTGTGTAAAACATACTTAACTACTCACAAAAATTGTTAGTTATTAGCATGTAGTGTATATATAAAGGATAATAAAAATATAATTTAAAGATTCTTTGAAATATAACATTGGATAAATTTTAATATTGTTTAAAGTATATAATTTTTAAAACACTTGATAAAAGATTGTTAATTTATTATACACACTGCTATTATTTTTAATTGTAAATTATTATATTGGAGAATTTTTAATATTCTTTAAAATAATTTATAAAGAACTGTAGAAAAATCAGCTTTTTTTATATATGTCAAAGCGTTGACATTTTTTCAAATACAAATAATGTGAAGGTATTGCTCGTATTTATTTTTATTGATTTGTTGCTTAAATTGAGTTAAGTAACATAAAGCAAAATCCATAGTATATGCTTATATATAAAGAATAGATAGATAAATAAAGGATAAGGAAAAAAATATTTTTCAATACTGTAATAAAGGTTTTTTTTTTAATTATTGTAAGTGGATATTTTTTAGAAGATAAATAATGGGAGTCTACCCCTGTCACTTATTTGATGTATTTCTTGTATTTAGTCTATCTTTAAAATCAGACAAATACTCCATTTTAAAATTTACTTTCTCATATATTTATTAAATATATTTAGAATATACTTAAAGAGGAATGGTAAACATTTATGAAATTTAATAGTATTACTCTTACTTTATCCATGACATTTTAAATTTTACTTTTTTATGTATTAAATATATTTAAACTGACATTCTTCAAGTTTATCAATTTCATAGTAAAAGATTGTCAAATTCAGTATATCTTTTGCTGTATCCATGCTATTTTCCCTCTATCAGCAAAATATGTTTGATTATTGCGAATTTTAAAAGTGCATTGAGTACAAGCTAAAGCCCATTTAAACTATTTACATATGCTCTCTGTGCACTCAATAAATTAATTACTACAAATTCATTATTATAAATGATCTCAATTGTCATTATTCAAATGAGAAATTAAATGCATAATATAAATTTAATTTATTTTATTTAAAATATATTTACAAAATCAAATTTTATATTACTTTACCAAAACTATACTTCTCATTAAAAAATATGTCCAATTCAGTAATTTTTTAATTAGTGCTACCCTTTCAAAAACAGTTACATGTTTTTCATGCATTTTTATTGCAAATTACAATTTTTTTTAAACAATTAAAGCAAAAATTTCTAGACTAGTAAAAATCTTTACAAAAAAAGAAGGAAAATCTTATAAGTCATCTACATTTGTACAATATTTGGCGAGTTATAAAGCTACAAAAACAAACCCATTTATATAGTAATATAGATAACAATAATTGCAATACACTAACTTTAGATCTGCAGTTAGAAAAGGTTTTACTGTTTAGCAATTCATCATGGTTAATAATATTTTATTTAATAGTTCAGCTCTTAAGCTTGAAAATATTATTAAATTAACTGCAACAGTAAGAAAATAATTAAGCATTAAAACTTTATAGCTATAAGAATAAATGAAATTCAGATTTGATTCAACCGGAGCTTATGATAATAACTTACATCAAACATATTAACATTTTAAGAATGAATTGACAGAACAGAAAATATTAAGATAATTAATCCATATTTCTTTGATAATTAAATTTTTATCTTTCTCATTCTCATTTTTTCTAGAATTAGTAATTGATATCTACATTCTTATAAAAGAGTGAATTCTTTTTGTGATACCTTTTAAAATAATTTATAATTTTGTTGCATCAGTTATTTATTTTGGGAATGTTATTTTAAAATATCTTAAATAAATTTATTTAGTAAATTATTTTCTTGCAAATTCACACACACAGTACATCATAATATACATCATTTAGTTATAGTGTATGGTATTGTTTGGGTAGAGTAAATATACTTGATGTGTATTTCAACATAGTAGTGATATTTGACTTATATGTAATTAGTATATTTACTTGGCAAAATTACTTTAAATATGAATTTTAAATTATTCCTATTAGTTATGCATTTATATACTTTTCCTTTGCCTGATAAGTTATGCAAAGATCATAGTCCATAACTATTTCATTATATATACTTATTTGATTGTTAATTTTTTTAATAGTAATTAACTAGCAATTTCCATAGTTTTTTCTGTGTATTAATATTTTTTTTTAACATAATCATCATTATCAATCTATTATTGATGAAGTTATTTCCATGTATAATTTATTTTCTCCACTTTATAGCTTTTTTTAATTCACATCTATCTAGAAATCTTCCTTAACTCGTCCATCCACACTACACGTTTTTTTTTTCTAAATCTTTACGATCTTTTGAGATTTACATTTCAGTTATTCATCTATCATCATCTTTTTTAGAAACATGTTCATCCAAATTCCATTTCAACTGTTTAATTTTTTCAATGATGTTAGTGAAACCTGTTCGTTCACCACCAATGTATTTTGCTTTTGTGAATTCTTGTTACTCTCAATCTATATCTTTCCATGCTTTACAGGTCTCAAGTCTCTGCATTGCTCTTCTGTTACGTGTCCAATTCTCAAATTCATAAGTAAGCATTGGTAAAATATATTTACTAAAAGTTTTTCTTTGGAAGCATTTTATATGAATTTAATTGGATGATTAACAATATCCATTGTATTTCTATTTGTATTAATAATCTAAACAAAGTGTTAGATGTTAATTTCTAGTTTATTGCTGTCAACTTTTTTTATCTCCTTTTTTGAAATCTTTTTTATCATTTATCTTTTGTTTTATATCCTTACTTTTATTTGACAACTCTTATAATATTTCCTATACGTCAGAAGTATCCATTGAGATCATAACTCTATCTTCTAAAACTTCTAAATGATTTAACTAATCTTCACAAATTTTTATTTCTTTAACTTGTTCTCATTTTAATCCTTGGAAAACTTCTTGTAAAACTGCTGTAAGATTTTTTGAAGAGACGGAATCACCTTATAATATATCATTATCTTAGTGAAACCATGTATTCTAATCATTGTTATTACATTTTGATAAATATTCTTCAGAATTTGATATTGAATATATATTATAAAACTTTAAAGTTGAAATATGTGAATAAAGGTGTGAAGGAGCAAATGATCTCCAAGATTTGTTTGTCTGAACTACACTTCATCAGTTGGCCCAGATTCGTGACTGTAATTGTTTTTATCATAATAATTTTCAACATATTTATTCAAAAAGTTATCATCAAATAAATGCATTCAAGAAATATCACACTTGTAAAATCAAATGTAATAATTTGATGATATTCTGGATATTCAAAAGCTTTAATCATAGCAGAAATGTTCTAGAATCAAACATCTTTTCATAATTTACTAATACAATGCAGAAGGGCAACTCATATTGGCTGTGATCTGAAATTCTAAAACCATTTTAAATAAATTATTCTTTTATTTTTTGCTTAAGTTCCCTATATATGAGTTATGGTGATCACAGTAAAATATATTAAATCTTGTATAGAATTGATAGAAAATTGACAAGTCTAATTTGTAATCTCTTCTTTTTCATCTATCTTAAATACCAACATTATATCTAGAGCCCGCAAAACAAGCTTATTGAATTAGGTCAGGTGACATCTGATTTGATTTTTTTTTGTTGATACCAACATCTCTTGAATTTTTCTAATAATCTATATTCAAACATTTGGTTTATAACTTTGCCAAAAATATTTCTTTACCTACTTACTTTAAAGTGTATAATATGGTCAATTGCACCAAAGTGCCCTCAGTTTTAGGTTATATAGAAGAAAAAAACCCACTGATATACAGATGAACAAACGTATGCAAATTTGAATTACCGGAGTCTTTTCACTCTTTCTAGATAGAAATGCATGTTCCACTTTTTCATTTAAAATGAATGGACAGTTTTTATTAGATATTGTATTATTATAGAATTACTTTGTTTTCTTAGTTTCTTTCCTATACTTCATAATGTTTATTATTCTTATATCTTCTCCTTTACTTTTTTTGCATTTCTCTTCATGTATTCATATATATTAAAAAAAATTTCTCATCTCCTCTTATACACTTTAATGCAATTTTTTAATATAATTCCTTCTTTATTTTGCAGGACAGTTGAAATTGTAAACAAAAATAAAGAAAGAATTATAAAAAAAGTGTGCACTGTAACTTGTGGCAAACCTATCACAACTGTCCATATGTACAGAATGTATTTATCATTTCAATTTTCAGATGAGTTAAATATAAAAATATGGAATAAAAACTGTATGTATATAATTTGATATCTTTAAATCAGTAGTAATTTTTTCCATACAATAGTGCCACCCAGTGTTAGCTATGGTAATCAATTGATCCAAAGATCTAGGTGCAGTGCTCACATATCCAAGGTTCTCACTGATGAAAGCTGTAAGCAAAAAATTAGTCTGGGGATATTGGGTCAATATGCATTAATTGGGGATTTTGCACAAACTTTCTACCATCCATTAATTACTATGGTTTGCAATGAGTGGTACTATTGTATGGAGAGAGCTGCTGCTGGTTTAATAATATGTAAGCACAAGAAATGATGGTTATATGATATTTAAAACTTTAATTCCACGCCACATCCCTGGAACATATGAACAGAGATAGAAGTATATTAACAATTTTTATTATTCATTAGACTAGCGATTATCCACATAATGAATAGTATTTCTGTAGTGTTATTTTCACTACACCACTATGTCCAAAAACATATGAAAAAGATGTATGATCTGCAAGATGCACATTTCGTGCTGAACCAGCACTCATCAGTCAGCCCAGATCACAATTTCTTACAATAACTTTATCATTGTTCAATATATATAGATAGCCAATTACTACAGTTTAATTGATAAGTGTCAAATTCATTGTTCTCACAACTTTGACATAAATCTTAATGGGAGTATATTATTTTTATTAGTCATTTATTAGACTAGAGATTATAAACTTAAAATGAATAATATTTCTGTAATGTAACTATCTCTATATATACTGAACAATGATAAAGGTATGTGTAAGAGATTGTGATCTGAGTCATCTGACGAGTGCTGGTTCAGCATGAAATGCACATCTTAGGAATCATACATTTTTTTCACGTCTTTGATATACCTCCTTTCTTTCCAGGAAAGTATTAAAAGCTGATAAAAACCAGTCCCTATCTTATGTGAGAATGGTGTAGTGAAAATTTTACATCACAGAAATATTCGTTAAATATGACCAGAGACATCTGAAAAAGATTTGTTTTTTTTGTTTGTGTGGGTATATGAATTTAAGCTCTGTTTATAAATCAATCATTAGTGGTGAACATTAAAAAATGGGTGTTCTTGGGTCCACTTAGATTTTATCATTTCCACACTTCAAACATATGATTACAAACATAGAAAAAAGATTGATTCCTAGGGAGCATTTTGACTAAAGAAAATCTCTTCATTTGGCATACTTATCACAACCTCTCAAATTTTTTTTTTTTACCAATCTTCCTTATTCATTTAATGTCTACTATTCAATTGCATTTCCTAGCAGCATTCATGAACAATTACTGACTTTAATGCATAAATGCCCTGCATGGAGGTAAGGTCATGAGATTGATTCTAGTTCTGGCATTTCCATTATTTTTTTATTAATACATAAATGGTTTCCAAACATTTTATCAGGTCAATTATAACTTTTTGAACTTAGATGCATAGGCTAATTTTTTATTGAAAGTTTCCACATATATAAATAATGAGGATTGCCAATTCCTCAACAAGCTTTGTGATAAATGCTTAGCCAAAGCCAGCATTTAAAATATCTCTGTCCTTTCTGAGGAGTGCCAAAGCACGAAACCATGGTCAGGGGTTGGGAGGAGGGGTTCCTGACAGAGATATTTTAAATGCTGGCTCTGGCTAAGCATTTATCACAAAGCTTGTTGAGGAATTGGCAATCCTCATTGTTTATAACTTACAAGCTTAAGAGAATAGGGTCATGTGATCCATGACTCTTATTTTGACTATATTCCATATATATTTTTTATCATTTGCATAAGTGTGATTTCACTTTTTCTTAGTCATTATTTTAATCCCTTTCCATAGCTTGTAGGTCATTGATAAAAGAATTTAAATGTAGATTATTAAGAGATAAGAAAATGTATAATAGCTAAAAGCTGACTTGATTGTTTAATTGCAAACAAATTTATTTCTAAAGTTTAATGATTAAGTATTTACTGGCAAATTATTTAATAACTGACTATAGGGAATGCATGATTCTTATTAATATATTATTTTCACTGGTTAAAATTCAAACAGAAGTTTAATTATTCAAAATTATTGATAAAATATTTTTTAATTGAAAGCTGCATATTGTTTAATTAAAAAAAATATATAATAAAATATTTATTGAGTTAATTATTTAATGCTTAAACATTCATCTATCATATCATTTGTAATTAATGATATTTAGAGCTCATTGCTTAATAATTTTTGACCTTAATTATTTTTTTCATTGCCTTCTGACTTGACAAAAGAATGCTGTACATTAGTTGTACTTCTGTATAGAATTTTCACCTGAATTTGTTCTCATAAGTACATTAGTAAGTAGAATACTGTCAGTAGGAAATAATTATTATTTAATTAAGGATTTAATAGTACCTTAATAATACAGGCCAGACGGATTATAAGTGATTTAGTCTACGTAGGTCAAAATGTTTTTGCACATTTACATGTAGAAACTCAAGAGTTAATTAAACTTAAAGTTTAATCATGTGTTAAGATTTGTAGAGGTCCCTACTGTCGCATCTAGGCGCATAGCCTTAATATATATTACTTAAACTTAAAGGGTAATTGGCATGTATTTGAATTTATTAATATCAAATACGACTCTCCACTTTTAAACTGAATTCTACTACGTGCTATCAACTGGATGTCATAATTTCCTTTGGTGAATCAAAAATATGTTTTCTCTACAACATTATTCCTTTGAAACAATAAGGTGATGATAATGATGTCCTAAATATTAATTATTATGCACATTCCAATACTGATGCATTCTTTAGATATTTATTGATATTGTGTTCTGTCCAACACACTTGTTTCCAATTAATGTTTCCTATATTGAAAAGTCAGATCTGGAATTAACATCTCCTTTATATATATATTATAACGCGGTAATTAATATTTATACAAAGCTGGAATTAATTAAATCTTTACTTATCTAGAATATATTTACAAATATGCATGTTCATTAAAAAGAGGAAGTCATTTAATTATTATTTGCATAATACATCTTTCACACTTTCAAGTAAGGTAATTCACATCTGCCTTACATAAATAAAATTCTTGTAAGTAATTTTTCTACTGTGATTGATGATGATGGAAGTGGGGACAACACCTGAAAAGAATTTTCTAAACTGCAGACTACAGTTATTTTATTCTCTATCATTCATTGATTATTTTATCAAACATGTCTTGCATGACTGTTAATGAAAACATCCACAAAAAAGAGTTTTTTAAAAATAAAAAAAAACAGCTTTATTATTCTTAGCATGCTTTCAATATAACGTGTACACCATATAGTAAACCATGAATATGATACACATATTATATTGAAAGACTGCTAGGCAGTAATAAGGCTGAATATTTTTTTTAAAAAACTTCCTTTTCTGTGTATTAAATTAGCTCAGAAAAGAAAGAAATTATTTATAGTTGGAATTACAAACAAATCTTAGTTTTATATTTAATTTAATAAAAGGTGATTTAGTGCAAACTTTTAAAAAGATAAAAGTGAAAAAAATTATAATATTAGATAATATGGCAGGTAAAATGATTTTAAATTTAACAGTACCTTAATACAGGTCAGACAGATTATACAGGTGATTTAGTCTATTAATGTGATTTAGTTTATTAATGTGGATTAACATAATATCCTCAATAATCTTTTTTGTGTGTGTACTTTTAAAGGTTCAATTTTAACTGTCAATATAGTATATAAAAGTTGAACATAGTAAATTAATTTTGCTTTTATTTTTATACTTTTATTTTTGATTTTGTATTATATTTTTTCTGTTTAAATGATTATAGTTGTAGGATGTGCATCTAGAACAGATTATCCCTATGTACATGTATTTTTGTGCATCAGAGAACAAATATACTGTTTAAAGTGCTGTTTATTTAGGAATATGTATAACATTGTATTAAAAAAACTATCTAGATTGACAAAATGGAACCACTATGTGTAATTGATTTTTTAAAATATTATTTATTCTTATTTGACAAAACAAAAAATTCAACTTTTAAATTTTAGAGTGAATAATGTATAATAATAAATAATTGTATGATTATTGCTCTTGAAATTATGTGATATTTGAGCAAGTTAAATACAGCAATTCCATTCATTTAATCAAAAGGTCTTTTTTCCACTTTATTCAGCTTTTTTGAGTTTACCACTCTGTCACTGCAATTAACTACACAGGATTATAATTAAGAGGTGACATGATATTTAGGTACAATTGAGTTTTGATTCAGAAATATTTAGCATTCTAAGAAAAGGTACAAAGAAGAAAATTTAAAGAAGCTGCTCACATGACAATGGCAAAAAATCCCATAAGCCAACCTAGTGTGACTATACATAATGTATGGAAATCACTAATCAACTTTGCTCTGAGGAAAAAGTGGAGAAATCAGGAGGAACCTCATAGATAAGTATATGAAATTACTACATACTGTTGCCTTTGGCAGGATGGCTCAGTTGGTTAGAGCGTTACCTTAAATTTCAATAATCAAGAATCTAAGGACCCAGGTTCGAATCCCATGCTAGTACTGTCACTGGTCAGGCCAGCAACACCTGAAGAAGAGGGGAGAAAAATACCTCTCGAAACGTTGTGCGTATACTAACCTGTTTGCTGTGATATAACTAACAGTTAGTGCATATACTAACTTGTTTGCTGTGATATTATTAACATTTGTTTGCTGTGATATTACTAACAGTTGGTGCATATACTAACCTGTTTGCTGTGATATTACTAACAGTTGAATGCATTTGGAATATTTAACTAAAAATTAAACTTTTCTAAAGACATTCAACACACATATTAGATGATGGAAATAGTCCAATATAAAAATACAGATTTAGCATTCTAGTCTATAACTTCCTTTATGATAAATTGATCATAGTTTAATACTATACTCTTCATTTTCAAAATCAAGTAATTTTGAAAAAGTTCAGTGACTTTTTTAATAATGAACTTCATTCTTTAAAATTTCTTTTTAAAATAATATTCATGAGTGTTTCTGTATGTCACTAATAAAGGTTAGCATTTATTTAATTTATGAAGAATAATTAAATTATTGGTTGGATGATTTATTATGCTTATTGAATCTGCTGTAATGTTTATAATTACCAGCAACTAAGCTTTTCCATTTTGTGTGCAAGAATGATATTCAAATAATTCCAGAAATTGTAAACTTAAATTTCAATTTATAAAGTAACATTTATAATTATAAATTTATTAAACGCACATTGATTATGTGTATAGAATATTTTGTGTCATCTTTTTCACCTCCTTGAGCAGCGCTCATCTTGATCATACCTAGAGATAGTCCAAATAATGTTTATAAGTCAGTGGTTATTTCAGTTGAGTTTTAAATTAATGATAAACTGTTATCATTAATGATTAAGTTTTATGACTGTCATAATTTATATAGACACATTCACTCTTGGAGAAAATATACTCACAGGAAAAAAAAAAATATTTAGATTGAGAAATAAATGGACAGATGGAGTGATATGTGTATGCTTTATATATACAGCTTAAATACAATACTTTACAAAAAAAAATATTGTTATTTAAAAAGCAGAGGAAGGTTGAGAAAGCTTTGATGAAGACTGCTGGACAGTCGAAATTGTCAGGAAAATAAAGTTTTATTAAGAAAATTTTTGTATTATAAGCAATATATTGTTATAGACATAAGAAAATTGTAAATGATTCTGAAGATGCATTTCAATCTGAACCATACCTCATCAGTTGGTCCTAGGCATCACATATTCCAATATCTATTGGCTTTGCTTTTCCATTTAACTAATAATATCATTTCAATTATAACTATTATTTTAGCAGAATGGGTTAGTCGATAGTTACTAAACAATTAATTACTAATGTAAATTCTTTATTGTTAAAAATTATTAATTTGTTAAATATGTGCATATGTTAATTTTACCTTAAAGATTAAAAATATATTTATTAAATAAGTAATCAAATGGCTTTATTGCTCAAGTATTTTTAAGAAATTTGTTTGGCATAAGTGACTGAACTGGAATCAATTCAAGGACCTTACACTCCAGAGTCTAACATTCTATCATTGCATTAAATCACACAGGGCAATATTAATTTTTATTAACAGATGGTCACTTCTTTAATCTACATTTCAATAACTTTTTTTAAAGTTGTAATTATAAATTTATTTAAACGCACATTGATTACGTAAGTAATATTTACTAAGGCTGTAAACCTTAAGAATATGCACATGAAAATGCGAAGGTAGGGACCTCTACAGATTTTAACCACAAGCTTACGCTTTGGAAGAAAAGAGGGGAACCCTTTTTTACTTCAATCTACTTTCTATATGAATAGGTGAAGCTGAAGCGGTTAACTTTTTTTGTAATCAGAGCTAGGTTTAATACATTATTGTAATGACTTATATACTCACATTATTTCTATTTCAGTTGTTTTTTTTTAAAAATATATGGAGTTATAAACTTAGGAAAAAATAATACAAAATGCATTTCGACATGAACAATGTTTCATCATTTGGTTCAAATCATCATATGTCCCAATGTTTATTGCCATTATTTTTTTAATTTATGTAATGATAATTGATATATTTTATCTTTAGTGCAAAATTAAAATATATATATGAGATAAAGAAATTTAATAATTTCTGGTATTAAAAAATGTGTGATAGTAATTAATAGAGAAATTGTTTTAGGATAGTTAGTATCTACTAATAGCTGATAAATAATGCCTATAAATTGGTTGATATATATACTATTTTTTAATTGATTCATGTTTTTATAATATTAAAAGAATAAAATGAAAGTAATATCCATATTGCCTTTTTTAAATAAGTTTTATAAAAAATAGTTAATTATTTTATTTTAGGTTATAAGATTTTGCATTTGTAGATTATTAAATGTAGCATATTGTTAAGTTGTTTTTAATTTTATTTTTTAAAATAAATTCTAATTAAAAATGTATGTAAACAGAAATTCAATTTAATTTTTAAAATTCACTTTTACATTTTATATTAAAAAATGTTTTTTTTTTATTACTGTTGATAACATTATTAATAATATTTCTGTCAGATAATATTAATAATATATGCTTGTTACATTTCTAATTTATTATTATTATTTAATAGAAGTGTAAATATATATATTACTACTGTTATCTCATAGAAATGTTAATAAAAAAGTTCTCCAGATATTCAAGGATACCACTACAATTTGTGCAAAACAACATGAAAGGCTGTTGTAGAAAAAATAATAGAGAAATCTGACTAAATGGAAATCTTTGAAAGAAAAAACTGGAAATTAAAATGTAACAACAATATTAGATAGTTTGCCATGTTTTTTTAAATTTGTAAGGATGTTTGGTGGGAGGTATATATAAATGTTTATGGTAAAAATCCTCACGTTTTTTTCATTTTATTTTCTTTGTGTTGATTAAAAAATGTTCTATTGCAAAGGAAATAATGATCTCCACCATATGAAAGGGCAATGGAACTTTGAGCTATCGATGTTCAAAGGGATAGAGAATAAAAAAAAGCATGCAGGAACACTATGATGTATGGAAAACACTAAAAATTATAAAGAACATTTTAATGATAATTGACTGAAATACATATAAGTACCACTCTTATAATTTAAAACATTCTACTAATTATTTGCAAAATATGTATATGTACTATGCATATATGTTAGTTTAACCTGCAATATAAATCTTCATGTGCCTTAATTTCTTAGAATTTTATTAATTGAACAGGTGTTCATCTCAGTATCTTTGTAAGTATACTGAATTTTGCAAAAGTCAAATTAGTTTGAATTTAGCACATATAGTATAAGTTTTATTCCCATGGGGGAAATAGCTGTATCTCATATTGTTTGTAGTTTAAATGGAAGTAATTTTTTTCCATATTTCATAAATGGGGGGGGGGGTGCTATATGAAATACTGCTTATAGCAATTATATTATAAAACTGTATTGTAGCCATTGCAGATTAATATAATGATTATAATGTTAAAAAATCTGAACTTAATATAAAGTATAGTGATTAGATATTTCTAAATCTTTTATGTTTTTGTTTGTAATATTCTTGATTTTAATTTTATAAAATATAAATGAAAAGGATCTTGTAAAGTATAGTATAACTTGTATTTTATATTTAAAAACATTTGAAAAATGTACTTGTTTGTGTATAGATATATATTATTTTAATATCATGATATGTTTAATTTTTAATTGGAAAGGAATTACACCCTATACACATTTGCTGTAATATTGTTTTAATATATTAATGATATTTTGTAGAGTACGAAGGATATGCTCAAACCAAAACAGAAGATAGAGACTTTGAAAAGATAAGAGCTCAACAAAACATTATTGAGGTATTAAAACAACATTAAAGCCCATGTATATTCGTTATAATTCTTTTCCAATTAAAAATTACCTACAAATACTATTCTATTACAAAAAAAAAAAAAAATCAAGCCAGATGTCACATGACCTAATTTAATAAGCTTGTATTTGCAAATATTATATATAGAGCTAGAAAAATAAGTTTTAATAAGCTTTGCAAAGCTTGTTAAAAGCTTATATTGCAAGTTCTATATATCAAATACTATTCTAGTAAATTAAATAGAGAGTTATATGTAAAATGTTTAAAAAAGCAATTTAAAGAATATGATTAAATATTGCACACATTATAATATAGCGACTTTTACTATGCTCAACAATTGATTAATTTCAACAAAGTTTGGCACAACTTTATGTTTTTCATTTTCACCTTATTTTATTTACCCAAACAATAATAGAAATAAAATATAATAAATCAAGATGTATATAAATATGAACAGAAATACTTGCAATGAATTAAAACTCCAAAGTAAGTGCTGATAAATGTCTTTAATGAGTCATTATCCTTGACCATAGTGTTTCCCAGTCTTAAATTTAGTTCAAATAAAAAGATGAAACTATTCATACAAAATGCAAGAAAAAGTATTGTATCAGAACTATGATTTGTCAATGATCAGCATAATGAAACATTAGTTTGATTGATTGATTTGAAGAATAATATTTATATGGTACTCAGCAGCCAAAAATATGTAGATGTTATGGACTGAAAGTTTATTGTATATATTTCAAAATATATATACACATTTAGATATCTAATCATTGTCAAAACTTGCACTGCATTTAATCATCAGTGATAATTAATACATTAAGAGTTTTGAAAATATATTGAGTCTTTTTTTTTTTTTAGATAAGTGTACAGTCCATATTCCAATTTTTTTTATGCATGAGCTCATATACTCTATACATCTAATGTGTTGCTATACAATTTTTTATATAAAATACAATATGTTACAAATAAATACTTCTGAGTAAGGTTTGCTTTCATCAGACTTTTAATGTTTGGATTTAAGTTTGATAATGAAAACAGAATAATTTTTTTATTTGAATCACTTAGACATAGTCCCTTTTTATATTTTTTTTATCAATTTCATGAATGAAAGCAATTTTCATAAATAACAAAACTGCAAGGCTTTCAAAGGATGAACAATTTCAAACTGAAAGTTAAAAACTGTTACAGACTTGCCCTAGATTAGTCACCTCAAGATTAAACAAATGGCAAACATGAATTTGAGCAATGAATAAATAACTTTTTTTTTTTGGTTTGACTCATTTAATTTAAATTTTTGTTATATATTTATTTTCTGAATAATAATAAAAATTATTATTTTTGATTCTAATATCACTTTACAAGATCTAGACTTACATTTACATTTTTATAATCAGGTATTTATATGCCAAAATTAATCTCACAATATGCCACATTTGGCACATGCCCTATAAGTTGCCATCCCTGGATTACAGAATAGTTACACTGAAGTAGTAAAATAAACTATTCAAACTAATATAGGCTGCTGTTATTGATAGCATTCTCTTATTAAGAACTTATAAGTTTGCAAATTTGTTTTTTAACAGAGAACTTAGCATATAACAGATTTTATATATGTGTAAAGGTAAAAGATTCTCTTATTAAGAACTTATAAGTTTGCAGATTTGTTTTTTAACAGAGAACTTAGCATATAACAGATTTTATATATGTGTAAAGGTAAAAGATTTAAAATAGTCTTTAAGTAACCCACTAAAGAATAATTTTTTTTATCACAGCCCCTTATAATGGAATGGTGAAAGATATGACAATTCTCCATGAGCATTCTAATTGTTTGGTTGTGAAGATGTAAACTGTCATTTTAAACTTAAGAATATTAAATATCCATTTGGGCTAGCTACCTGAAACAATAACATTGAATTTATTGAAAAAATGCTCACTCTTATTTTGTCTGGGTTAGATGCACTAATATATATATATATATTGTCTTATTTAATTATTATGATTTTTATTGAAAAATGCCACTCCAAGCTCTAAAACTTAGTCTTCAATATTTAGAAAATGTTCAGATTGATTAATAATGTCTAAGAATCAAATTGCATATTTTTCATAAAGTCAAAAATGCCAAATTATTGAGGAGTGATTGTGATTTTAGTAAGAAGCAGATGTAAATTTTATGATCAGATTAAAATGGTAAGAAAAGATAAAAGTGCAATTGTCAATATCTTTATTAATTCCAGAATTATAAAGAAAAGAGTTAGTTTAGATGAAGATAAAAAAAAAGTTAATGAGGTTATTAGAAAAGAGTATTCATATGCCTTTTGTAAAAAAAAAAAAAAAAAATATGACTAGATTGCCATTTAGTTATTATTCTAAGTTGAAATTTATTTTAGGCATCTGATTTTCATTGTTGATCTAAAATTATTCCCCAAAATGGATAATTAATATCTTTAATTACAAGAGAAGCATTAATGCAAATGATAGTATTATGCTAGCCCTTGCTATCAGTTATCTATTTATATAAGTGAAGCATTCCTCTATTTCTTGTATAAGGTGAATATTTGTCTAAATCATTTTTTTAATGGAGGAAAAATATTATATAATCCATGATTCACAGAATATAAGGCAAAATGTATTGAATTACATACCTTTTTCTTTTTTTTTTTTAATTATATATGTATTCCAAGAAGTGTTTTTGTAAGTCTGCTTTTGAGTGCTTGTGTATCCTTATAAAATTAAATTAGATATTTAATATCTGTTATTTTATTATTAGTGATTTCTATATTTGCTAATTTTTGTTTCAATTGATGTCCTTTATGAAAGCTTTGATATTTATTTAAAGTTGGGTAGAATTACTTTTTGTGTGTTAAATTTGCAAAGAAAATCTTATGATCATTAATGTCAAGGATAATAATATTGCCAGCATTTTTGAAATATTTTAATTTTCATCCTAATTTAATACATGTAAATATAAACAAGTATAATTTTTAAATGATTACCTTTAAAATAAAAAGTGTTGTGAATCTTTGATATGCTGTAAAATAATTGACATTATTTAAGCATCTATACAAATGTTTCATTATCTAAAAATACATGGAAAGTTGTTTGTAAAACTAAAAAAAAAGGGGGGTGGGGGTGGAGAAAAAGTTGTAGAACAATTATCACATAGAACTGTATTGTATGAAATACCACAATTGATTTAAAAATAGTTAACTTCTGATTTAGATATTTAAAAAATGGCATATAAAAGTAAATTTTAATATTGGAAAGTTAAATTTGATAGACAAGGTCATTACTATACACTTTTTAGTAAACAAAAGAATTTGACACAGATAATTGCAAGCAATTAAACTTGAATAATCATCTGCAATGCTGCTTAATAAAAATCAATTTTTCTGATTTGTTTTGACAAATAGTAATTTGTAAAATCTATTAATATATTATGTTAATAAAAGGAACTTACATGACTTAAACTTTAAGTTAAAATTCAAACAGTCTGGATATCAAAGACTTAGCAACAATTAGTGTTAAAGAATCCTAAATCCTATTAGTATTATGAAGTCAATGGAGGACACCATTGTTTTGAATAGCGCATCAATTTTTATATGAAAAAGGATAATATAGATCATCCTAATTAATTGGGGAAAGACTTTTTCACTTATAATCAATTGTCTTACTGAATGTCCTTTAAGAACATGTATTTTAAAAATGGTAGAATAGTAAAGCTAAAAATCAATCATCCATCATAATGACATCCTATGAAAACAATACTCCTTAAGCTATTCTTATGACCCTCTTTCTTCTTAAGTCTGAATTTGAAATGGATTCAGAAGATGAATCAGTTTAAACTGTCAATGATTTCATGGTCAATTACTCAAAATTAATGGTTTTAATAGTGGTAATTAAAACCATTGGGGATGAAATAAATCTGCTCCATGATGTATTAACTTTTTATTATTCCCATCTTCCCAGAAAAGAATGTAATGATAATATTTTTGTACAGAAATAGATAATAAAATAATTGTATTGATTTCCATTGAACAACACTCAAAGCAAATATATAGTATATTAAATGGAATTTCAAATATTGATTTCTGTTGTAATTGTGTTTAACGTTTTTAATAGATAAACTTTGTATAATAGTTATACTGTATCTTTGATTATGTAAGAATAAACTATAATTTTTAATATTCCAATTATAACATGTCAAACTTTCATAAAATATTTTGTTTATTATTTTAGCCTATACTGTTATTATTATATATACAACTATGAATATTTATACCATTTTTATTTGATCTTGAAGATGCTTACATTAAAAAAAAAAAGTGAAATCTCCATATCTGAGCCATTTATTTCCAAGTCTTTGCACAGATATGAAAATCACATCCAATACTACATTGGAAATAATTTGCACTTTTAATGCATATAAATAGAATGTAAATGTTTTTAGCATTGGTATAAATATGGTACAATTAACCAAAAAATAGAATCAGTTACAAAATAAGATAATGTAAATTTGGATCATGGCCTCATCATCATCAACCATTATCAATCCACTGCAGGATGAAGGTCTCTATAAGTTCAATCCATCTTTTCCTATCTTTAGCTTCTCTTCTCCAAATCACCCCTGTACACTTTCTTATTTCATCCATCCATCTCACATGTGGTCTCTTTCTGGGTCTTTTACAACCTCTTGGAATCCAGTTTAAAATTTCAATTGTCCATCTATTATCATCTCTTCTAGCAATATGTCCAGCCCAACTCCACTTCAGTCTTTTAATTTTTTCAATGATCTCTTATCCATACATTGCGTTTTCGATCTCTTCTTGTTACTATCAACATGTATCTCTCCATACTTCTTTGAGTGGTCTGAAGTCTCTGTATTGCTCTTCTATTAAGTGTCCAAGTCTCAGATCCATAACTAAGAACTGGCAAAACACATTTATTAAAAACCTTCCTTTTCAAACACATAGGCATATTTCATTTCAGTATCAAGTTATTTCTACCAAAAGCACTCCAACCAAGTTTAATTCTATGATTAATTTCATCTATTATCTTTCCATCTGTATTAATAATCTGACCAAGGTATTTGTAACTGTTAACTTCTTCTAACTCATCATAATCAATCTTTATTTTCATATTTTGAGAAAATCTATTAAACATTACTTTAGTCTTTTTAACATTTATCTTTAGTCCTACTTTCCTACTTTCATTTGATAACTCCTGCAACATTTCCTGTAACTCTAAAGCATTATTTGCAAAAACAACTACATCATCTGCAAAATCTAAATGAATTAAATAATCTCCATTTACTTTCACTCCTTTAGCTTCCCATTTTAATCCACAAAATACTTCTTGCAGCACTGCTGTAAAAAGTTTTGGAGATATGGAATCACCCTGTCTTACACCCTTTTCAATGTTGATTTTCCTACTATCATTATGTAATCTAATTGTTGCTGTTGCATTTTTATAAATATTCTTTAAAATATGACAATATCCTGGATCTACACCTTGATGATACAATGCTTTATCACTGAAGAAATGTTTATAGAATCAAATGCCTTTTCATAATCTACAAATCCTTAGCATAATGGCACTCATATTCATTTGTCCTTTCTATAACTTCTCTCAATATCTGGATATGATCTACTGTACTAAAACCACTTTTAAATCCAGCTTGTTCTCTTGGTTGATGGAAATCCAGTGTTTTCCGTAGACGAGTTGCAATTATCTTAGTAAAAATTTTGTATAAAACTGATAAAAGACTGATAGGTCTGTAATTTCTAATATCTTCTTTATCACCTTTTTTAAATATTAATATTAATACTGCATTCTTCCAATCATCTGGTATATCTTTATCATTTAGACATTTGATATATAACTTTGCTAAAAAAAATTTCTATTTCTTCACCTGCTTTTTTTAATATATCAATTATAATTCCATCATTACCTGGAGCCTTCCCTTTCTTCATAAATTTAATTGCATGTCTCACTTCCTCATTCAAAATTCTGGGCAATTCGGAAGATATAATAGGTATAGGAGGCACTTGTTCTTTATTACTATACAATTCTTGATAGAAGTCTTCTACACATTTCATGATGTCATCTCTCTTTTTAGTAATAATGCCATCTTTTTTCCTTTATTGCAGATATAAATTTCCTACCAATACCAAAATGTTGTTTTACACTCTTTAGACTTTTATTCTCTTTTACAGCTTTCCTTGCTAGTTCACAATTACTCTTTTCCGCACCATTTTACAAAATTCAAGTTATTCAATCTTTTTTAATGCATCATTGTTGTAATTCCTCATATTCCTTCTTTTCTTCATAAATTCTCTAGTCTCAGTAGAAATTTTATTGGTCAATTGCTGCTTTTTTCTACCAGCTATCTTTGTTGCAGTTTTTAAAGGTGTATCAGTTATTTTCCTGTTAATGTCATTCAAATCTGAATCATGTTCAAAATCTACTAATACTTGAAACCGATTTGTAAGTTCTAATTTAAATTCATTAGAATGTTTCTGAAGATTAGGAATATCAACTGTAAATATTGTTTTTCTTAATAATTTTTGCCTCTAGTTTTGCAATAACATGTATCTTACATCTTTGCCAAGACAAAAAGAATCTAAGATATTCGTTTTAAAGTTCATGCTGATTTCAGAATCTATACAGCCATCCTTTACTTACATATCACTTTTTAATTTTGCTTGTTGAATGAACAATATTAAACATGCATTTTAAATTAGTGGTTTGAACAAAATTTATGATAGGACCTCAGATTTGGTAAAGAATGTAAACTTACAAATAAAAATGCAGAAATGTAAATGGAATAACAAATATGAAATTGTAATTTTCTATTAATATTATCAAATCTATATTATAAAGTCTAAAATAACAAACACATCCATTACAGAATAGTGAGTTAGTTTTAATATTAATCACTTTAATTAAAATATGAATATTTATTATCCCTTTTATGGTAAGACTTTGGATCACAAACCATTTTTACTTAGATCACTCTCACACAATTTTGATAATTGCTGGGCAACTTTCCCTGGTAGACACTAAAGCATTTAATAATTACCATCTTGGAGTATTTTCAAAAGTTGAATAGTAATTCACAATATTTACATATTTTTATGAAAGTATTACACACATACAAAATATCAACAACAATAATCTAGTTCAACTGTTAAATCACTTGTCTGACTAGAAAAAGATGAAACTACAAATACTTATTATTGCAAGTATAAAATTTGCCTTCAGATGATAAGCAAATATGTATTAGGAGCAAATTCTGAAATCTGAGTAGATAGTCATTTGGTTGATTTAAGATTTAAAGTTCCCGAGTTAATTCCTAAGTGAAAATAAAAGAAAAGAATGGAGAAATATCTCATTCTGACCATTTTTGTACTGGAACATTTTTTGATATGTAGATCAATTGACTATATATATATATACATAATTAACATGAATTTCCTTTTTTATTATTATTACTTTTGAATTGTGTGGATAAAACAATTTAATTTTTCATTATTGGTAAACTATATGTATGGGTTTTTTTTTTTCAAAAAAATTCATTTACATGTTATGTATTTCAGCTTTCTATCTGAAGGTAGATTGAGAAAATCAGACAGTAATATTCATTTTTTTAAAAAAAACAATGAAATTTTAATTAAAAATTAACTTTTTTCAGTCTTTTATAAATCCATAATAAAAATAAAACAAGATATTAATGGTGTGTTAAAATCGCAGAATTTACCAAAATTGAGGAAAATATTTAATTTGTCAAAAATAGACATTTATTTCAAAATATTGATTGTTATATGGTCCTGCATGACTTAGTACAGTGATAGAATGATGGATTGCGGAGCTCAAAATTTATGAATGATGAGCCAATTGTGTCTATTTCTGGTGTTTGAACTTTTTTATGAATTTTTGAACTATAAACCTTTTGATTATTAATGTTATGTAAAAAATCCATACTGCTTACAATTTTTTCTAAAAAGATTTCCATTTGTTTGTTTTTGAAAACTAGATTTGACAATTCACGTTTTTAAGTTCCTTAGAAGAAACTATAATTAATGAGAAACTGAATCAGATTTTTTTTTAATGGTCAATGAGCCGTGTGGTTTAGCTCAGTGGTAGCATGTCAGACTCAGGAATATATGGTTTAGGATCAATCTGGTAATGGCATTCTGACATTTTATTTTCATATGAATTTTTGAGCAATAAAGCTGTCCATTTTTTTTTTTTAAGGGGTCAACAACATATGTCCTCTGATTGAGTACTGATTCTCATATCATTACCAATCCATATCAGATCCTAAAATTTCTCATAAGAAAATACAGACACATATGCAATCATATAAATTAATAATAATGTAAAAAAAAAACCTTTGACAATCATATCAATTTTTTGAATATTTTTATTTTATATATTGACTAGAATTGTTGCTTACCCCAATTTCATTTTATCAGTGTCATTCATGCTATCTAGCTAAAAATAGTTTTTTAGAAAATATTGAATTTGCCAGGAATTTTTCAGTTATTTCAAAAGAAAAAAAAATTCTATGCTTTACCCTGGATTTTGGATTTACTCCTGAGCATTTTTGAAGAATTAGTATATTTAAGGAAAGGAAGATTTTTTACCATTTTTTGATGGTAACATAATAAAACTTCAGGTATTGCTATTTTAATTCCAAAAGTAAATATATATGCACACAGATATAAAAAGACAAAGAAAAATAATTTTCGTCATGATTATACAAATGAATCCATTAAGCTCAATTATATTCACATATGTTTTTTATTGAACAAATAATTTGTAATATAAATAGCACACAATCTGTGCGCTATTATTAACAGTTGAATGTATTTGAAAAATTTAAATAATGTTTGAATTTTTCTAAAAACATTTAACAATTAGTATAAGATGATAGAAATAATCCAGTATATATTTACAAATACAATAACACCACAAACTTTCAGACAAACAGACCATTTAATTTACTTAAACATCATATTTATTTCTGCAGAAATTTTAGTTTCCGAAAGACTTTAATACCTACCTGATTGTTATTCTCCATTGTATTCAATTGTTAGCTATACTTTCATAATGAAAGCAGTAAAAGTTTTATATTTAAGATATCTTAGAAATATTCTTGATAACGTAAATGGAATGAATCTACCTCTCTCATGAAAACCATATCTACTTTCACAATTTTTTTTTAGAAGTCTTACCATTTATATACACAATCTGATGAAGGTATGTCTCTTTACAATAGTATATTTTATATTCGTTTGAAAGTTTGTGCTGATTTCATTTTATTTGTAGTTATATATTGGACTATTTCCATTATCTAGTTGAATTGTTATATGTTTTTGATAAATTTAAACATTATACTTACTTAAAATAGATTACAATTGTTAATGATAACATACAGGTTAGGACGGAATACTGTGTTTTGTGTAAAATTATGGTTCTCTTTTTCTCCAATTGTTCGTGACATTTAGATTCATGAATATCAAATTTAAGTTGACATTCTTAAATAATCAGACTATTCTGACAAAAGCAACAGTCAATAGAAAATATATATTTATTTATGAAAGTCCTTCTGATTTCTCCATTTTTACCTTTTAAGGACAAGATTAATGAATGGTTTCCACTCATCATGAATTATGGGTTATTTATCATTGCCATCTGAATTACTTCTTTAAATTTTTTTATCTTCCCATTTTTGCTCAATATTCTCCATTTTCCCAATCTAATACATGTTAATTGGAACATGCAATTTTTTTTTATTTTAGTCATATCTGTTGTTTTCTTTTTAATTATTTATGTTCTGAAACCATTTTTTAATGGAACTGCTATTTTCATCATTATATATCTTTCCAGATTTATCATTGTATTTCATAGATGCAGTTCTTGCTTTTCAGCATTTATGAATTTAAGTTTTGGAGAAGATAGGATTCCTTACAATGTGTTGTAGTTTTAAGAAAATTGTTCTGATATTATATTGTTTGACAAATATCTGTCATTGATTTTTTTGTTTGTCTCTTTATGTTTTCTTAATTATAGCTAATGGATAATCTATCTTCATGAGTATTTGTTCCAGGTTGGACTTTTCTTTTTTTATATCACTGGCTTCTAAACAAACTTTGCTCTGTTCCATAATAATAGTACAATTTCATCTCTGCTTTTAAGTTGTTTACAAGATCAAATGCCAGGAACCCACTTGTCCCTCCATTTACTATGGGAATCTCGAGTAAACTTATCTATATTTATAATTCAACATACATACCTATATAATAAAGCAGACACACACTCAATATTTTTCAAACATTTCTCTACAACTGGTCCTCATTTTCTTCCTTCATCTTTCAACCATCGTGTGCACTGAACGCAGTTACATTAAATGAAAAATTAAAAAGGATGGCATGTCTTAGGTGACAAAAACTCTATCAATAGAAAAGAATCATGCTTGTATCCCTCTCTAAGAGTTGGCCTATTTTGCCAAATTAATTTTCCTATTTAAATTTCATGGCTAAGCACATGCTGTTTAAAGATGTATTTTATGAAAGCTTTTCTCTATATGTTCTTCATATTATTATTACATACGCTACTTAATGTGTAATATATAATAGGAATTGTCATGATGAAACAATTCATCTGTTATCTATTTTATTTCAAATGATTATGCAATATAACATGTGCATGGGATCTTCACTAGAAATGTTAATAAGTAGTAAATGTATTTTTTTTTTTTTCAAAACAAAAAGAAAATTAAATTGCTACACTTTTAATATTTCTTCAGTGTGGTGGATTAATTTTTTTTATATTGTCCCATATGATTCACATGAAAATGATCAGTAACTGGCAGCTTGTAATTCAGCGTTTTATAGGCTTTCCAACAGTCTGAATAAATTGTCAATTCCTCTTCACATTTAGTTTGATGGCTTCTATCAGAATTGCCTTTTATGATGAATACACTCATCGGATTTCCTGTACAAACCATCAAATATCCACGGTTTCAGAAAAATTTGTTTTTTTGTTGTTGTTTTTTTTATGCAAAAGACTCTCATCAATTTCAACAATTTTGTTAGGGCTTCCAATTTTAGGGGTTTTTTTTTTTTGCTAAACCAAGCTCTGTTTTCTCCCATTGTATGGATGTTAATTTGTAAGCCTAGCTGTAAATAAATCGGATGGCCATCAAAAATGGAATTCTGGAATCCTTCAATCACACACTCTTACAAAGGCCTATTTTATTGTTACATCCTCGAATGTTACACGCTATTGCTTGTCCAAAGTGTGGATGTACTCGACTGCATTGATCTCAGTAGTGTTGCATAATTTTGTAGTTTTTTTTTTTAAAAAAAAAATAAAGAAAGAAAAAAAAAATTGTAGTATTAATCAGAAAATTGGAAAAAAATAAATCAGCACTGAAGTAAAAAAACACTTTGAGAAAAACTTGTCCGAATGAAATTGGACAATAAATGAAAGTACATTTATCATGTTATTGGAGAAGATCGGATGAGATTGCAGGGTTTATTTGATGAAATCGTAAAATTAGACATGTATCATGAATGTGAAAAGGCGTATCATCTCTCCTACATTGCAGGATTAATAAATACGTACTTGTTTTTCTTTCAGATCTTATTCTTTTCCATTTTTAAAATTTCAAAGAGCTGTTTTAATTTCATTACATTTGATATCTTTGTCTCATCAGCAATAGTATTCACTTGCAAATGAGTATGATTACTCTAAATCCAATAGAAAGAAATGAGTTTTACTAAATCTATACAAATCAATCTGAACTACAGATATGTCCACATTTCAACATGCCAATCTACAATTCTGTTTATTTGATGTTTTAGCTTTTTCTGCAGCAAATTTTTCTTTCAGAATTGCTTCAACACTATATCTAATTATAACTCTTCCATATATTCTATATAAACCATATCTTCTCAATGAAAACAATCAACATTGCATTTTTTTAAAAAGTTTTTAACCTTATCTTTATAATGTAAATAAGATCTGCCTCTTTTACAATACCATGCTTAAATTCACTGTAAAATATATATATATATATTTTTAGAAAAGAATTTGTTTTTCTCACTTATATCCCATAGTCCAGAGGGTTTTTAACACTAAGAGTCATTTTATTTATATATCCCTCTTTTTAAAGAGTGACAAGGAAAGCAATATCCCACTACCACAAACATTAAAAATCCATAAGAAAAAAGATACCCCCCCCATCCCCAATATAGATCCCCAGAGCTGAAAAATATGTTCATGAAAAATAAGAATTTCTGAAAGTTTGTGGATATATTTGAACATTTTCTTTAATAGTAGAATATAATGGAATTTGTATACATCTTAACGAAAATAAAAAGTTTCTTAAAAATAAATCAATAAAAACAAAAAATTACTTTGACAGTTTGATTTATTCACATATTTCTAATATTTAAATATTCATCATATATAATAATTACTATTTTATAATGATGCTGGATTCAAGATACAACATTGTAATGTACATTTTATCTTCTCCTAGGCTTATCAAAATATTTATTTACAAATTACAAAAGGAAAAAAAAAATGTGTTTATGTTTATCATGATAAAAAGAGCCACGAGATTGTGATCAAAGAGACACATTTGACTTACAAGCCATAGCTTGTGACCCTTGACATAACCCAATAACACATGCATTAAAATAATTCAAGATGAAAAGTTTTATATTACTGTAATAATGCTAGCAACAAAGAGCAAAAGCTTTCATTCTCAGAATCTAACATTTGGAACAATTGTACTAAAAAAGTGAGTAGTCAAGCATTGGTGGGCGAGAGGTCAGCGACGGCTGCTTTACAAGCAGTTGTCCTGGGTTAGCGGGTTCGCTTCCTGGCTGTGCTATGAGACATGAGAAAAAAAAAGTGAGTACAGGTAACATTGTGTAAATAAAAGCTTTAATGTCATTAGCCTTTCTTTGATACATCAAATAATTCCAAATATAGAAGATAGTAACTTAGTTTTTCATAAATCCATGGATGCAGTCTCCTTTCATTTGTTGATCAGCTCTTCCAAACAAACTTAACTTATAACCATCTATATATTCTATTAAATTTCCTTCCTCTGGAAGACTAATTTTACTAAGAGCAACTATATCAAACATAAATCTTGACAGTTCTTTAGCCATCACTACTGTCTTCTCTTAGCACATTCTGTGTATCTATATTTAGAGAAAAATAGATTTATAATACCTTTAGTACTTCCATTATCTCCTGCTTTACCACTACTATTGATATTATTTCTATCAGTTTAGTGAATAATCTATTAGATATGATGATATTAAGGCAAACTGTGTTAGACAAACTATATCTCATATTATTTCATTCATATTCTTTCTTCCTTTGTAGTCGGGGAGGATCCTTAAATAAGGTCACAACTAAAGACTGATAGTTTGCTAGACCTACATCCATCATTGCTTTCCTAATTTCTCAAGAATTTGAACTAAAAAAAAATTTAAAAGGTGAGAATTTGTGTGCATGTAGTTAAGGAATGGAAATGTGATTGTACAAACAAAAAATCCCATTATCCCTATTAGTATAGGGAGGTGATGAATGGCATTAGAGACTCATGATAAATGAGCCCTATACCAATTTAAGTGATGGAATTTAGCAAGAGGGTGAAAGGAAAAAAATATATTGGCATCAGAAATAATACCAGCTTCTGATTAATTAATTTCCTGTCTATAAGGCAGCAGGAAGAATGCTGTTTATTTGTTATTCATAATTGAAGGTCATTTATTTCCTTTAAGCCCAAATTAAATAAGTAATATGGGTTTATCATTAAAATCCATCACCACACTTTTATATCCTTATTCAAAAGATAAAATATATGATCTAGATATTTGAAATGTCATTATTGTACAAAAAGGTCTCATTCATATTTTTAATAGTAATGCAGTATTGTTTTTTTCTTTAAACGTTTAAGAAATGATCTAAAGTTAGCAGGATCAGTTAGGGTTTGGATCTTATTTGTAGTTGTAATCCATCAATCATTTTAAGCTTTTTTTTAAATCACTTTTTCAAATTCTGTCTTTAATGTATATATTGTTTTGACACACCACATTTAATTTATAATCAAGTCATAAATATAGAATCAGAACCAGTGAAAACTTTTTTCAGTGAATCAAAGAATTAACTTACTTATGACTACAATACAATCAACCCTTAAAGAGAATTTCATGTTTCATTAATATGACAAGATTGAAAAATCCAAAGTAATTTTAGCATTAATTAAATAATTATTAAAATTTAACATGAGTAATGAGTGCATCATTTTAATTTAGGAATGAATTAGTTTATAATTTGTCTACAAATTTCTGCCTAAAAGTGCTCATATAATATTAATTTTTTATATTCTGATTCCTAATTCACGAGATATCATTGTTTAAGTCACATCATTGTTTAAGTCACGGATATATTCAATTTAATTCAAAGCATTTTTTCTGATCTAAACAAAATGTTTCCAATAGTCAGCCCATATTTTATGAAAAAATTCAACAACAGCAGACTATTTAAATTCTCCAAGCCAATGCTCCAAGAATAAAAATGTTGCCATTTAATAGTATCAATGTAATACCATCATCTTTATTAGAACTTAAGTACTGATGAAATGATTGCAGTCACCATTGCACAAATCACAATTCTAAGAATAGAAGATCATACTTTTTTTAAATAAAAAAAAACCACTTGTTATAGCTATCTGCATGTTCATTTAAGCTTTTTTTCTCTAGAAGATCTTTCACTATGAGCAGTTACATCAAATATATATTTTGATAGCAGAATTTTTATTTAGACTATCTATATCAATCTTAAGTTTTGAGAGCTCCTCTAATACAAGCAACATTCTCCATTTATTTTTTTATGATAAAAATTAACATTCTCCATTTAGATCTTAAAAAGTTCACATTTCATTTATTTATATTTAGAAAGAAATTTAAAATATGAGAGACGGTTGGCCGATGGGTCTTCCCTTAAGTGGAGTAATTTTGAGCATATTTTTAAACTTTTTTGAAAAACAAATCATTTCTAAATACATCTCTAACACTTCTGAATTAATTTACTTGCGTTATGTAGTCGATGTGTTTATGGCAGCTCCAAAAAATGTAATCACCAACATTAAAAATGAATTACAACTGCAAACTAAATTAATTATAAACACCACTTGGGAAAACGAATGGCAGAAGCTAAAATATTTGGATTTGCTTGTCCAGAGAGAAGGCAGAGCTCTGCATTATTGCATGATTGTTAAGCCTCTTGAGGTCAGAGGTTTTACCCACCCGAAATCCATTTCACCTACAGCACATAAATTCGCAGGTTTAAATGTGTTTTTATTTAGGAATCAAAATTTGTGTAAATTTGAGGCTGATAGGAAGACTAATATTGCATGCTATATAAAAGATTTATTAAGTGTCGGCTTCAGTTACAGATTAATTACAAAGAAAATAGATCAATTTATAAAAAATCAATAACTAACCACATAAGTAAAGATAAACCTCAAATTACCCTCCCTTATATTCCCAAATTATCACAACAGATGATAAAGACTTTGGCTGGCGAATTTAAGTTTGGCTTCCGGACTCCCCCTAATACTAACAGACTCATTAATAATTCGAAGGATAGAATGGATCCATCTCAGACACCCCAAGTCATATACAGTATTTCATGCCCTCTGGCTGGATGCAGTGCCACATACTATGGGGAAACCAAGGCCACTGTTCATAATAGAGCTGCTCAACACATTTATACTTACAGAAAAGCAAAAAAGAACAATGATAACTTCTTGATATTTTTCGAACATGAGAAGCAGGCTGGCCATGTGTTTGAACCTCTCAACACCAAGATAGTATGCTCCGAAGCCAATGACTGCAAAAGAAAAATCAAGGAGTCGTATTTTATTATCAGTGATAATAATGCCATCAATAGACACGACACATGTTTTTCTATCTCAAAAAAATGGACAAATTAATTCGCATTTGCATATTTTATGAGTTAGCAACATTACATCAATGATTTATAACTTATGTTGGCCATGAATATGAGGGAAAACCTCGAAAGTACTCGGCCAATTTGTTGTTTTTTTTTGCAGCTTCTTCGTCAGCGAGTAAATCGCTTTTGTATGCTAATATTTTGATTTATTATTTCTACTTCCTTCTATCTTATTATTGTTATTGGTTATATTTTTATTGCTTAAGCAATCTACCATATAACATGACTGTGTCAGGTTATGAGAAGCAATTCACTTGTAGACTAAGTTTCTATGTTCTTCTGATTTTATAGGATTGTCCAAGCATGTGATCTTTTGCCAAATTGAAATTTCTGGCTCAAATGTAATCCAAAGCAAATCATTATTGCTTGTTCTTTCTTGTTTAATGATTCAATAAAGGATTCCTAGTTTTCAAAACTTGTCCACATCATAATTTTCTCATGATTGAAAAAATTTTGCAAACTGAGAAATGGAAAAGAAAAATATTTGAGTCAAAATGTCTGGGCATGTAACTAAAGGATGAAAATTTGATTATGCAAACATAATCCTGTGGTCACAATTACTATAACATAATGACAAAGATATAGTAGAAGTCCATGAAGGCTGAATCTTATACTGTCTTAAGTGAATGAAAATAGTAAACTAAATTAATATAGAGAAAAATTCGAAAAATGTGATATGCAGGAAACTATCTTCTTATCCTACAGAATAGCAGAAGATGGCTTCCTCCTCTTAGTACTGTATGCACATATTTTTAAATTGTGAGACCTATTGGTAGTTTGAGTTCAGCAGCCAACAATAGTCTACATATTATAATACAATAAAAATATAGACAAAATATCTCCTAATTTTAAGTAGACATATAGAAAGAAATGAATTGCATTATGAATAAGAAATTTAAAAGTGACGTATTGAAATAAATAATCCTACATATACACAGTGAATGTATGTATGTTATTTTTTTATTTTAATATTACTGACACTTTTTTATTTCCTTTTTTGTTGTTTGGTTTCTGAATTTTGTCTGTCGTGATTGGCAGTTTTTTTTTTTTTAAAAAAAAAAAAAACACGTCACATTTTGAGGTAATGGATAGGATTTATCTTAATATGAAAATATTTGTTTTGTACAAAAAAAATAACGTTTTTTTTTTTTTAATGTTATAAATTTAAAAATACTGTAATCTTTTTTTTTTTTTTTAAGCTGTTAATAAATTTGTATAAGAAATGGTATATATTATGCATTTTTGTTGGTAATAAAAAGTTTTGTAAAAATGGATTGTTAAATATGATTATAGCTTTCATTGAAGATCCTTGTATGACATCTTTTTGAAAAGAGATTTGGATGATTAGAAAAAGGAATAAAAAAATTAGTTGAAGGCTTTTGGGATATAAATTCTGGGAATTGAAAAGTTACAGTTAAAAATATAGAAGTAATGAATATCAATGAATAAAAGTTTATTTATTTCTCTAATTACGAAACAAGATGAATTGCTGTGGAAGTATATTTAAAAAGACTATGGGTTAGAAGAAACCGTAGAGCCAAAAAAATAGATGAGTGTTAGAAAACAAGGACTTAAAAATAATGGTGTGTGATAATATTGGAATCTTCTTGTGGCAAATGACTTTTAACTGCATTGTATTATTGTTTTGTTTTGCATTGAATATTTCGAAATGACATTTTTTTAAATACGTATTTTTGTTTTGTGAGCAGGTATAAATTATGTAAATTTTCTTTCTAAACTTTGTAGAACATTTTTTAAATAAATAGCAGTTTCAGAAAAAAAGCACTGAAAGTATACTTTTTATAAAATTTAGTGTGAGTGAAGTAGTATTACTCAAAATTTACATATTTGAAAATTTTAATATTTGAATCCTTTTACTTTAGCCATCATGGCATACCAAAAATACACTTAAATATTAAAATTTCCATGGCGCTTTTACTTATGAAAAAGTTGAATTGTGAAAAAATCATGTTGAATCATATTTATTCATATGTAGAATGTCTGTATTACATATTGATTCTTATAATACTAAGCTTGCATTTTATACACAATTAATGAAAAAAAAAAATTAATGAAGCTATACATAACAATTGATAAGCTGAGCACTTTCGGGAATTCTATGTTCCCATACTCATACCTCTTTACACTAGTAGTTAGTGCATGCCACAGTAATGTATGCAAATTTATTCAATTATGTTTAGACAGCCCACTTTTTAGAGATAGTAAAACAGGCATCTCTTGTTGATTGCTTTGGGATCATCAACAATAAAACAAAGACTCCTTCACTTTATGTTTCGCATCGTTGCACTCTGTGCACACTATCTCAGCTGAATGTATGTTATAATAAAGCAAAAAGTATTTTCTAAACAAAAATGATAATCTTTCATTATTGGTTACTTTTATTTCTGCCATTATAATGTAGCAAACATATTCGTAAATTACAATTTGCATAGAAAAACTCATTGATTTATAAACTTTCTCAATTTATTATTAATTTTCTATTGTGTCCCAAGTATAAAAACAAGAAGTTTGTTATTCTACTTAAAAACAATGATGATGAATTATCTAATATTCATTCATTTTTATATCAAGTTATATGACTCAAGATCATAATTGGTGGAATAAAATAGATCACTTTGATAAAAAGTTGCTATTTTTGTTATCATATTGTCCATACATGTATGACAAAATTTATTCGTAATTAAATTAAGTAATAATTATATATATATACTCTTTTAGCCAATGTTCATTAATAAATTACATTTAAATTATGCTAATAAATTGTCTCATTTTGTTCAATTCATATTTATTTAAATTTAATTTTTCCTTAATTTATGACCTTTTTAAAGTAGCCACTATAAGAATATTTTTTAATCATTTTTCATTTTTATTCTTGTAATTATTTGAGTGGTTTTGTTTAACTCCATAATATTTTCTAATTTGAAAAGACCAAGAACCAAAAATTTTTGCAATATTCAATGTGTATTAATTTTTAAAATTTTGAAGTTAATTAGGAGGATTCATTGTATTAACAAACCATCAATCTCAAGAATTATTTCAGATTTAATAAAATATGTAACTAGATTCATCTCTCTGACTGTGGTATGATTATGTGAGTCTTAAAATTGTAAAATAAATGTCTGGAATAGATATAAAATTATCATTATTAAAATTATTGGTATTCTTATATATAAAAATATTTTGCATATTTGATCAATAATAGAGTGTTGAACTTGAATATACCATGGCTTACTTAATGACTAACATCAATTATTTTTGAATTGATTTATCATGGAGTTTGTCGTGATTAAATTTTAACACATATTGAAAAACTACTGTATTCTTGTAAATGTATTAAAATATTTACACCCATTCTTATGATTTGTAAAATAAATGTCTAATGTTTTTAAGGGTATTGTAGGTGTTTGGAATTATCATTTATGTTGAAGATTATGTTAAAAGATTTAAAAATGGATGTAGTATTGCACTTTTTGGTAGAAATCTAATCTTATAATTAATATTTGGATTTAAATTATGTAATCTAATTTGAATCTGCTTCTGAGAAATAGCTTGGAATGAAGTTTATAATATTTATAAAAATTTGATTGAAACTATATTATTATTATAGGCAGTAAATATATTTTTAAAAACTTTAATTACAATTTGTATAGTCTTGATTCAGCAGAGTTTTTAATACTTATTTATTGATGGTGAAAATGGGCATATAAATATTTATTAAAGTGTAAAAGTTCTATTACCCTTTTACACAAAGACATCCGAACATTTTCAAATATTCTATGAATATGGCTGAAAAGGGATAAGTGGCTAATGTTTTTCAGTTGGTTCAAAGAATATGAAAATAATTTTAAATAAGCAGCTAGATAAATTATGCTGTTATTCAACATCACAATATAATTTTCAAATTGACAAAATTAGAAGTTTTTGGAAAAGATTGCACATGAAGAGCATTTCTGTATGTAAAAATTCTGATAATTTTTATAAAGATGATTTATCTTTTCTAAACATTTATTTTCTAGATTGTATATATGTTAACATATCACAAAAATCACATGATCACCATTCTTTAATGCTTACACAAGCTGTTATTCACAGAGACAAAACCCTCCATATAGTAGTGCCATTCAGTGCAGGCCAGAGTAATCAATGGATGCAGGGGATTTGTTCATAAAATACCTATGTAGAGCCTACTCATCCAATATCCCAGTCTAGTTTCTAGCTTGTGGCTTTCATTAATGAAGAACCTTGGATCTGAGAGCACAGCACCTAGATCTTAGGATTTAATGCAACTCTCCAGCAGCCGCTTTTTACTTTTTTATCTAATTATAAAGCTTTGAGTCCAAAATGAAAACACAAACCTTCTTGCATCCATTGATTACTCTGGCTTGCACTGAGTAGCACTACTGTATGGAGAGTTTTGCCTCTGTGATTAACAGCTTCTGTAAGCATAAAGAATAATGATCATGTGATGTTTGATGCTTTTATACCAATCCTGCCAATAGGATTGTGGTGACTGTGATTATTAAAGAACCAAAGATACCAAAAAGTCTGGATGCTGAACTAAGTTCAGATCTATACAAGCTAATGAGCTTAGCTTGAAAAAATTCTGTTTTTATTTCGGACTTAAAGCTTTAAAGTTAGCTAATAAGGTAAAAGGTGGCTGCTAGAGGATTGCATTAAGATATAGGTGCAGGGCTCTCAGATCCAAGACTTGTCATGATGAAAGCCACAAGCTAGAAACCAGTCTGGGGATATTGGTTGAGTAGGCACTAGATATGCACAAACCTTGCTGCATCCATTGATTACTCTGGCTTGAACTGAGTGGCACTATTGTATGGAGAGTTTTGCCCCTGTGAATAACATCATAAAGATAGAGGTGGGTCTAATTACATTTTTTATATATCCAGAAATAATGAGTTAGATGATTTATTAATCCAATCTGTCATAACAGTCTAAAATTTAACAATTAGTTCTAGCCTTCACTGGATTTAATCTTTTTTTAGAAAAGAATTATTATCAATAAAAAATTTTTTTTGCAAAATTTAGAATGAAGTATCTGATAATTTACACCCTTGTTTTGTGATAAGAAAACTTGTGAAAGATAAAAAAAAATTTTATCATGAATATCATGAAAAATTGTATGTAACTGTAATACTTTTTAAATTGACTATTGACACAATTATTTGAAATGTAAATCATGTCTACACCACTTATATGATATCTCATCAGTGATAATAGCACAATATACTTAACAACATTTTAATCCATACATTGTCACTCAGTTAATTATTCCAGATTGCCCCCGATAATTTATTTTTCAGTTAAGAATAGTTAGATTATTTATTTACTCATTAATATTGGATGGACAATAGATATGAAAAAATTGAGCTACATTCTGGATTAGAAACCAGATTACAAAAATGGCAATCTGATTCACCAACCATTATCTCCCTCTGGCTCTATTCTAATGTTAATTGCCCACCATGGTTTATTACAATGATAGATTGGCAGACTAAAATTCAAGGCCATGCATCATAACTTCAGGTTTTTCATTTCATTGCTCAAACTTCTTATGTACTATCAAGCAGTAATCATTCAATTAAATATATATAATATTAGCCAATCATTGTAATAGTTTCAAGTGTAACTAAGTCTTATGCTCACTATTATTATGTTAGGTGAATTTATATATATATTGTGTACATTACAGATCTGAGGAAGACTGTTTGACAGTTGAAACTCAATTATTTTGAAACTATGATGTAATGAAATATTGTATTATATAAAGTGCATAGAAGAAATGTTATCATTATTTATTTATATTAGTAATAAGTAAATATATTGTAATTGATTTTTTTATATTTTGAAAATGCCTTTTTATGGTAAAATAAATATACATCATTTAATCTGTTAATCTGTTGGTAATAAAAATTTACAAATACATTTTAAGTGGTAATAAAGAGACTTTTATAGAAGGAAGTATAAAAAATATGAAACAATTCAACTGTTAAATAAGAAGAATATATAATTTGCTCATCAACTTCTTCAAAACTAAAAAATTATTCACCTGTTATATTAAAATGTATTAATATTTTTATAATAATAGTTCATATAACTAACTACTCATTGAAGTTAATGAGAAATAAAAAATATATTCCTATTTTAAGGAAACAGTAATTGTAGTTATTATGACTTAATATACAAGTATACAATTCTTATACAACGTTAATAATGATTTACCATCTTTTAGAAAAATATGTCAATACCATTAATAACTCTTATTAGGCTGGATATATTTATATTATCGTTAGCCCAGATATTTACCCAAATGACAAATTATTATTAAAGTTGTTTGAGAAATGTACATCTGTAGATTAAATTGTAATGGATTATAGTAGATAAATTATGAATAAAGATATGTACCAGAATGATGATCTGGATCAACTGAATCAGTCCATTCTGGATCAACTGAATCAGTCCTTATACTATTAGGCTGCTCAAGCCTTTATTGTATTTTGCTATGGCAATGTTTTTCTCTTCTTGATTTCTGATATGTCACAAAAAAGTAACTGTTGTTTTTTTTTATTCTCTTTCTAAACTTGTTTTTTTTTTTCTGGGATTAAGCCAATAATTGTTTCAGTTCAACAGTTTGTTTTTAATTTGTAAAATAACATCAACAATTACAATCAGAATTTGAATTCATTGATTTTTTAAATCATTACAGATTTTTTATACTACTTTCAAAAATCAAAAGAATGGCATCGTTACTAGTAGTGAAAACCAAATCATGTTACAAAAGACGTTAGCATTTATTTGACCATATTAATCTTGTAGCTTTATCTTGTAGTTTATTTTTATTTTATAACTGTTTACTAATTAATACTGAATGACTATCTGTTTGATTACAGACTAGTTATCTGAAAGAGACATTTTAAATTTGTTTGTGATGTGAAAAAATGTATCGTAAAACAAGAGTAGCTGTTTATTTAGTGCCATCTATAGTAAGCTTGAGAATCACTGATTAGCAGTTGGTAATGCATTTTTAGGTTTTTCTTTTTGTCAGTGAACTTGGGATTCTGTGCTTGATTGTTAAACAAGAAACCAGTCTGGTAAGGCCATTTAAAAATACTATCATCTGATTATCATTAATTACTGAAGCTTACTGTAAATGAAACTAGAATAGAAAGCTGTTCTTGTTTTATCATGTATTGTGTAAGACTGACATGTCAAACTGGCGGGCCGCATGCTGCCCTCAAAGTGATTTTTAGTGGCCTGGGACTGCGATGCTATGCAATAAAATGAAAACGATATGTTGCAAACAATAAATTAATTTTAAAAAACAAACATTTATATTTAATTACATGAACCAAAATATATACAGTAATTGTTGGCTACATGTATAGCTAATTTATAATTCTCAGTTATACACATAACTAAATATTTTTGACGACATGCTTTTATGATGATGAAACATTTGAGATATAATGAACACCAAAGCTGGCAACATTAATAATGCACTGCTGTGCTTCTGAGAACATAAATACATTCCAGCAAAACTTTAGTCAACTATTCGTGCCACCAACATAGCAATCCTATCATGCAGATGTTGGATTTTGTTAAGAATTGTAATAAAAGGCAGTTGCGCTAGTTTTTTTGTCCCGATCGGTGTGTTAAAAATTTGTGGGTTGTTTTCTTTTATAACTCATTCAAAAAATGTAAGTAAACATGGTTGCAATTTTTTTAATTTTTAAAATCTAAAACCCTATTTTTATTACAGAAAATGCCACTTCCAATGCTAAATAAAAAAACAAAAGATTGATGACGAGGGAAGAAAATTTCTAGAAAGGTGGGAACTGAACTATTTTTGTATGGAAGTGAACAATAAGATTGCATGCTTAATTTGCAAAGAAACGATTATTGCCACTAAAGAATACAACATTAAGTGACATTATGGCACTAATCACAAAGAACAATTTTCGTGCTTTGAAGCAAAATTAAGAGAAGAAAAATTAAAAACAATGTAGAATTCATTAAGTAGCCAGCAAGGAGTGCTTACAAAATTCATGAAAATAAATGAATCAGTAACAAGAGCTAGTTACAAAATGAGCTATTTATTAGCAAAACATTCAAAATCATTCACTGATGGATCTTTAATCAAGGAATGTATGATAAAAGCTGCCAAATTTGTCTGTCCAGAAAAAGTACAGGCATTTCGAGACATCTCATTATCAAGAGATATGGTGGCAGATAGAATTACTGAAATGACAGATGACATGACTTTGCAACTACAAGAAATATCTACCAAAATCCAGTTCTTTTCAATTGTGATTGATGAAAGCACGGATATAAGAGATGTTGCACAAGTTGCTGTTTTTTTTGTGTGTGGCTGCGATAATAACATGAGGATCACCGCAGAATTGTTGGAATTAATCCCTCTTCATGGAACAACAACTGGTGAAGATATTTTTGATGCCATATGGAGCATTTTAGAAAAATTTAATTTACCTCTTGACAAGCTTGTTTTTGTGACAACTGACAGTGCTAAATCAATGATGGGTGAAACTAAAGATTTTGTGCCATGACTGACAAGGAGATTATAAGATGTGTATCCAGATAATCCAAAAATCAAAGCTTTTCATTGCCTCATTTACCAACATGTTCTCTGTTTAAAATTATTAAAAATGGATCAAGTACTTCAAACAATTACAAAGATAGTCAACTTTATATGATCGAGAGCACTTAACCATTGCCAATTTACTTCGTTCCTTAAAGCTTTAGAATCCAAATTCGAAGATCTTTCTTATTACACAAGTTCATTGGTTATCCTGCCATAACATCCTAAAAAGCTTATCTGCTTTTGGAGGAAATAATATTTTTTTAAAATGAAAGATGAAAGCAATGAAAATATATTGGTTATAAAAGATCCATTGTGGTTACAAGACCTAGCATTTTTAACAAATATTAAGGCCATCTGAATAATCTTAATATTACATTGCAAGGCAAAGATCAATTGATAATGAATGTGTATGATGCAGTTGTAAGCTTTGTACAAAAACTGAATTTGTTTAAAAATCATTTGCAAAAGAATATTTTGACGTATTTTCCTACGTGTCAGCAGTAAAAGCACAAAATCAAAGTTGCTCGTTTTTACAATTTCCTGCCAAAATTGAAAAAATAAAAAACAAATTTGATAAACATTTTGATGATTTCAAGGAGTTAGAAGGAATTTTTTCTCTTTTCAGGGGACCTTTTGTCTTTGAAGTTGAAAAAGCTCTAACTTCAATACAACTGGAATTAATTGATTTCCAGAATGATTCACTTTTAAAAAACAAATATCGAGAAGTAGGAACTCCCAAAATGTATTACTATTTAGGTGAAAGATACCCAGAAATTAAAAAATTTGCTATACAAATTTTATGCTTTTTTGGAAGTACATTTGCTTACAGATCAAGTTTAACTGATAAACATCTATCTGCCATAATGAAAATTGTTTGTTCTCAGTCTTTGAATCCAGAAGTGCTGGCAAGTTTGCAATAAAAACAATAAATTGTAGTTTTATAAATATGTAATCAAATAAAATAAATGTTTAAATAAAAGCAATACTATATCAATTGTATATTATTGAACTGAATTCACTAAACTACATAATATGCTTTAATTACCCCACCTATATTCCTGTATTCTCACTTCAAAATAAAATTTTAAGAAAATTTGTGTGATGTAGCCCACGAGAATCTTACCTGTCACATAAAATGGCCCATTGTTTGATTGAGTTTGACATACCTGGTGTAAGCTAAAGAATTCATTTGTTTTTATGAAAAAAAATTTGTTTTATGTGGCGTAGAACACTTTTATGATTTCTAGCTATTATTAGAAGACTGTGAAGATCTCACATTAATTTGAGTTGTTTAGATCAGCGGTTAGCAACCTTTTAGATATGGCGGATCGCTAACATAATTTTTAAAGTTACAAATTAATATGAGCATTGAGTATGATATGCATATATTTATTTATATATTAATAATTTTAACCCAAGAGTGCACCGAAGTAAAATTTGATGCCTAGTCATTAGTTTGTAGATTCGGTGTTTTTATTTTATTACTTTTTCTATGCCGCTGACTAAGTAGGAGTTAATTAAACACCTTTGAGGTAAATATTTTGCAAGTCACAGTTGTATTTTACATATAATAATATGGCTTAAACAAAATTTATTTTTTATTTAAAATTTTTATTAAATGAGTTTAGCAAATTTAAATAATATCTGAATTTCTTTGTGGACCATTAAAATTATGTCAAGACCACCGATTGCCGATAGCTGGTTTAGATGATAATGGTATCTGATTATAAAAATAAATAGTATCCCCATATTGTTTTGCAGCTTTTACCATAGATGGTGAGGGGTTATATTCTTCCAGATACTGATTATGGTTTACCTTTTAGGCTTTTATTTTCTTATTTGTTTAAACCAAATTAGATCTCAAAACAAGTATTTAAATAATATTTTTAGTAATTATTTAATACTCAAGGAATTAAATTATTTTTTTATAAAGTAATATGTTTAAATAATATATTACTATGGTTAATTTCTTAATTGTTTATTTCCTTTATCATTTCTGTTCTTTTAGAATTTCATTATTGTACTTTTAGAATTATGATGTTTTTATTTTACACTGTTACTTTATATAAGATATTGATACAAGTGCATCTCACTGTAACTATTTATCAGTCATCAGTTTACTACAGGGAAAAACTCATTACAAAAGTTTTATTTAGATACAGTTTTCAAATTGGTACTTCTATCTGAGAGTCAATTGTTTCATTTTTAATTAAGTTGTGAGTAAATTCTAAGCCTAAATTGAGCTCATTTCTGAGATAGAGTACTTGTAAGCCATTCAGAGAGATTCTTGTGCAGATCAGGTTCTGCAGTGGGCCATTCTCTAAACGTTTTTGTGAATTATTGTAATTCTTAATGGAATGATTTCTACAGAATTTCTACTTGACCATTTACTAATCAGAGATCCATTTCAAAATTAATATTTCTCCTCAATTTGTATTCATCTGATATTCTATATGTCTTTTTAAATAATCTATTCATTTCTACTATCATTATCTTCCTTGTTACTATTATGTCACTGTTTATATCTCAGAAATTTAATTGAAAAGTTTGTTTCTAATATATATTAGTTTTTGTTGTATTAGGGAAGGGAGGGGTTAATATCACATTAAGTTATAATCTTATATAAATATGGTTATTATAATGATTAATCATTACAACCATATTAGTTTTTTTTTCTAATTGCGAATAAAATTAATTTTTAATATATTTAACTAACTGGACTTTCTTTGCTTTCAGGAGCAATTAGGCTCTTAAACAGAAGCTAGTCTGTGGAGATTAATATATTATCATTAGTAAATGCTTTCCATTGATTATCAAACTTTAAATGGATGGTTCAGGAGTGGAATCTAGAAAACTGCATTGGGAGAAGAATAGCAGTCTATGATATTATCAAAGTGAAATGAATGGATTTCTTTTTTAATGAGGTAAATTAAAGGCAAATTAAAAATCTTTGGAGAGTTATAATTTAGGAGTAGTAAAAAAGCATGTAAACACTAAACATCATATGATCACTATTTCATATGCTTATACTACTGTATGAAGAGTTTTGCCTCTGTCAAAAAAAGCATCTAATTGGATTATGTAAAGATGACAACAAACATTATGGACAAGTAGAATGCTACTATATATAAAGATAATGGAGAATTTATATTCTGTGTATAGAATTTGTGTAAGAAATGGGTTAAATGCATAGAGAACATTTATTACAGGACACATAATTATAGAGAAATAAATAAATTGAATAGAGAAAAGTAAAATGAAAGGATGTATGATAACACTCCACACTTGTTGTTACTTGATACAAATTCCACAGGAACTTAAAATTTCAAGAGGCAAAGAATGGTATAGGAATTTGGACTCTAATTGTAGTTTACATAGGAATAAAAGAAAATAAAACATATTAGAGCACAAGGTATTGAAAAATGGTTTAGGAAAAACTCTATAGAAAGTAGGAGAAACAAAGATGAAGGGAGCATAAAATGAAAATGTTTTTATTTTTATTTTTAGGTTTTTATGTTAAAAATGTGAAGTATAATGGTAATATTGGGGTAGGGTAAGAAAAAGAGAATAATCTAGAAATTGAAAATTGAAAGGAGGTAATGGGAAGATTGCAGTTTTGTCTGTGTGTGTGGTATGTAACGGTTTAAGGACTTGTAATGTTTAACTTGCTCTCAGAGTTCATAGCTTGGGGACTCTTGGAATTGGGGTTGGGGAGACCTAGGATCGATTCTGGTGCTCACAGATCTGGCGTTCAAACTTCTTATGAATTCCTGAGCAATAAAGCTTATGTCTTTTTTTTTTTTTTTAAGGAAACTTGGATTTTGCATAAGAAGAAGCTGTATCAAATTACATTGTCACTATTTGTCAATGTTAAAAATGTTATTAAAATTGTTTAGAACAATTCAGATTTAGTATATAAATTCAATTTATATAGAAAAATATATAAATATTAGATTTTATAAAACAGCTACTAGGTAGCTTCAAAAAAGAGATATCAGAATTTAAAAGTGTTAATCTTTAGTGATCATCAAGTGTTATTCATTTGTCTAGATATCTATCTTATGCACCCCTCCTCCATATACATATAATTTTAATATTAAGTTTAAAAGTTTTTATCTGAAATGGAGATTAAATAGAATATTTGTTGTTGTTTTTTGTATTAAAATTTTATTATTACTTTTTGAAGTGTTGTAAATTAAATCTTTATATAAAGTAGTTTTATTAAAATTATATACATCACAACTTATATCTGTAAATTATTTTACTGCAATAACATTGATAGTATTGACTCTCTATGCCACCTGCATTTCTTTTTGACAGGTGATAGAAAATATTTTATTTGGGAATGGCACTGTTATTAATTCATGGTTTTCTCAGCTGCTTCTCAAAAAGGTCATTTTTGACTGTTTTACAGCTGGACAATTGAAGCAAACACCCCACTAATACACTCCAATACTTCTCTGTGAATTGTACAATAGTTAATCGGGTAGTTGATATATTAGAAAAGAAGGCTGGCCTGCATTCTTTACTTAGAAATATTCTTTTATTAAGACAAGTTTAGATACACTAAGAAGAAAATTTTTTATGAAGCTTATTTTTTTTTGCTTTCTGATATTTTTTGTAATTCTAAATAAAGTTTAATATGCAGACAGACATGCATATAAACATATATATGTAAAGAGAAAATACGAATATTTATAATTAGTTTTTTTAAATATATATATTATTAAATAAATAATAAAATTGATAAAAAAATCAAGTCAGATGTCACACGACCTAATTTTAATAAAGCTCGTGTTTACAAATGTTATATATAGAGTTCACAAAACAAACTCTTAACAAGCTTTGAGAATACCCTCAACCCAGACCGGTTTCTGAATATAGCGTCGTCAGTGAGGTGTTAGGATATTCATTAGATTAAAAATACTAGGACTAGCCCAGCACTTTATCTAATGTATAACTATTGAGATTTTTAGACATATAGATGTCTGAAAGTTTCAGATTTTCTTCTCAATAGTTATACATTAAATAAAGTGCTGGGCTAGTCCTAGTATTTTTAATCTAATGAATATCCTAACACCTCACTGATGATACTAGATGCAGAAACCGGTCTGGGGTTGAGGGTATTCTCAAAGCTTGTTAAGAGTTTGTTTTGCGAACTCTATATATAACATTTATAAAATAATAAAAGTTTTATAGGATATATGAGCACAGTCTTTCACATGACCCACCACTCTCTACTCCATCTCATAACACTGACACACTTGAACACATATATGTCGAAAAGATAAATAATCACCGATATACATATTTCATGCTAAACCAGCAATCATCAGTTGGTCCAGATTATCATCTCTACACATATATGCAATAAGTTTTAGATATATATTAAGATAGCCCATCTTCATAATTTTAATGGACAGACATCAATCCATTCCACACTCCAAATCTTCAACCGTCCATCCACTTGAAAATCTGATGCTGGAATGCTCAAAGGCCAAGTGTATCAATGTTATGAGATGGAGTAGAGAGGGTTGGGTCATATGAAAGTCTGTGCTCGTATACCCTATATATTACATATATAGATGCAGGTATATAATAAGCCTGTATTTCAGTTAATAAAAGTTTTAGTAAAGTATATCTGTTGACCAATTCTTCACTAAGATAAGCATACATATGTAGAACATAATAGCCACTTGTAAATGAGTATGGCTATTCCAGGGAAGGAGTAGAATAGAAAAAAAACTATGAATTTTCCAATGACTATGCAAATTAATCTGTGAACCACAAAATACACTCACATATAGAACATGCTGGTCCATTGTTGTTTATTTGATGTTTTGTGATGCCAACCTAATTTATTTAGCAGTAAAATTTTCTTTCTGGAATATTTCAATACCATATCTAATTATAGCTCTCCAATATATTCTTTTGTCTACCAGATCTCAATGAAAACATTCAATATTGCATTTTTTTTTTTTTAGAATGTCTTTATAATAACCCTTATGATGTAGATGGAATCTATTTTTCCCACAAAAACTATGCTCAGGTTCCCATAAAACACCCTTTACAAAGTATTGCATTATTCATTCATTTTGTGGGATTTTAAAATAGTGGATTCCATAATATTATATCCAGTAAGTTGAAAAATATCTTGATTGTTTTTATGATCTTGCCATTGTATTTTTAAAATTTTACAGAGCATCCTTATATGAAACTTTTTAAATGCCTTTATATTGCATTATTAGGGTATAGAGTGTTAAAGTCTCATTTCCATACAATAAATTAGATAAAATAACAGCTCTCTATATAGCTAATTTAGTTACAGAAGTTATTTCCATGTGATGAAATAGTCTATCTTTTAACTTATCAAAAACAGCAGCAGCACATTGGAGTCTATATTGTACTTCAACATATAACTCCACTTTTCTACATATAAAGTTATCAAGGTATTTAAATTGATTTACAGTCTCAAGTTAATAACTATTTAAGTTAATGGTTACTAAAAAAAACTCGAATTTTTTTTGAACATAAATTAAATTATCAAGGTATTTAAATTGATTTACAGTCTCAAGTTAATAACTATTTAAGTTAATGGTTACTAAAAAAAACTCGAATTTTTTTTGAACATAAATTATTAAATCAAAGTATTTAAATGTTCATTAAGTATATTCTGTAAATCATCTTTTGAACTGGCAACAATAATTCGATCATCAGCATACTGAAAACCCAGAATCCAAGAAGATAATTTTTTTGTTTTGGCTTTTGGTCAATTCAAATTAAAAATGTCACCATACCTGTATTGCATCTTGACCACTGTTTTTTTTTAAGCCATTTATACACACATCTAAAAACAAATATTATAAAAATTGAAAATAAGTACACATTCTTGTTTACCCCAGATTTTCCATCTATAGTTAAAACATTTTCTCTCATTCCATCATGTAGGAGTTGTATATTGTGAATAAATTTTGGTAGACTGTCAATTTCAAACAATGCCATAAACTTATCAGATTAACTGAATAAAATATCTTAATTAAATCAATAAAGATAATATATAAATCACTTTTTTGTTTCTGACACTTTTTTTTACATTTGCCTGGCAACAAGAACAACGTTTATATTGCTTCTTAATTTTCTAAAATCACATTGAGTCTTCCATCTATAACTAAAATTAACTTATCCAATTAAATTTTTGAAGGTAGCTTTGCTGTAATGGATAATAATGATATACATTGAAAATTACTACAATTTTGTCTATTCCTTGTATTTTTAAAAATTAGAACAATAGATTAAATAATAATAGAAGAATCCTAAAAATCAAGTGGCAAAACTTCATGGGTTTATATATTTCTAAAAAATTCCACTGTTTTTGAAACTAACATATCACCACTTTAAAACTTCTCAAGGCATTTCATCAGGACTTCCATCTGTTCAAAAGATCATTATCATCATATAAAAGAGTGTCATTGCTGCATTTAATAGCATTGTGATACCATTTCTCAAAGTTCATATATTGCTTTCATGGTATAAAAGGATCTAGAGTGACCATGATCAACAAATGTCTTTTCTTGGCAGTTTTAATCTACCAGTCATTTTTAAGCCTATTTGTCAATCATTGAACTTCTGCCTTCAGATTTCTATATGTATTATGAAGATCCACTTTTAAATTATTGTTTTGCTAAGCAGAAAATGTCACATATTACTTTTTAATCAAATTACTAATAATACTTTTAAAGAATGAACATCAATTTTCTTGTGAATTTGATTGAAATAAAATCTGCTTTCTATTTCATTTTGAAGCTCCCTAAACCATGAACCAATAATCTGTGTTTGCAAGTGTTCACATAATATGAATATCTCTTGTACTCTGATTCCTAACTGTAATGTCATCTATTAAATGCCATTGTAGAGCATGTTATGTTATCATGTTTTTTATAGCAGTTTTTCTGCCTAAACTCAGTGTTTGTAATAATCAATTTATATGTTGCAAAGTTCAATAAAGACAGACCATTTAAATTTCCAGCACCAATACCATTTTTTCCCAACAACTTTTGCCAAGTCTATTATTTGTACCACATGTATTAAAATCTCTAAGAAAATATTTGGGTCATTTAATGATGCTGTAATAATAATGCTTTCCAGCAAAGAATAAAAACTCTGAATTCTCTGAATCTTTTGTTGGATCATGGGCACTAATAAAATGAGCACTATTATCATTGTGTAAGGGAAGTCTTAACACCATTAGCTTTTTATTGATACAAGGAAGAATTCCACCAATAGAAGATAATAAATTAGACTTTATGGCAAATCTAACACCATGCTTTCTCCTTTCACTAAATGATTTGCCCTTTTTAAAAAAACTTGTAGTCATTCATCTATTCTAGTATACTTTTTTCCCTTTGGAAGATGAGTTTCTCTAACAGCAGCTATATTGATTTTAAATCATGGCATTTCCTTAGCTACCTGTTCAGTCCTCCATTCATGTCATTGGTAAATCATTATGTCCATTTTCATTCGAGAAGAAAAAAAGCAAAAATAGAAGGAATAAAAATTTTATTTTTGGTAATATTGCAAAGAGTATTTTAGTCAATAGCAAATTATTTTCTGGTATTCATTGATTTTGTTTTGTTATTTATTATAATAGAAAACTAGAGGAAATTGGAAGTTTAAACAGTAAATAAATCATGTAATGCATTGTTTTGTTTAAATTTAAAAAAAAAATTTTTTTTTTTAAGTGTCATAGCATCGGCCTGGACGTGAACCCGCAACCCGGGCAACTGCCTGCAAGTGCAAGGCAGTCGCGCTAACCTCTCGACCACCAAGGCAAGACGAAAAATTATTTTTAAAGCAAGTTATTATTGTTGCTTTTTTAAATTTATTTTTAATTTTATGTAAATTTACCTCTCCTTTTTCTCAACTGGTTGATGATATGTTAGTCTCAAATCTTGTATATTAAAGCTGTGACATGCCTGTATCAGTATATACATCAATTATATGCTATCCAAAAAAAAATTAAACTTTGTAAATTTAATCTACAATATCAGTTAGTTATTCATTTCAATATTTACATGATATGTTGAAATCACAAACATTTTATTCTTTGATTTTTTTATCTTTTTCAAATTGTTATATGGTGTTATATTTTATGTAATTTAAGAAAATTCTTAAAGTATCTTTTCAGTGATAAAATAAAAGTTATTATTTTAGTAGTGGCAGAAAAAAGAATTGTAAAACATTCTTGTATTGCATCAGACAATTTAAAGTTTAACGAGTTTAACCTAGAATCTGAATAAGTAATAGCAAGTAAGAGTAATTGTATAGATTCTGATGTCATTTCAGACTTAAAAATATTAACCCTTCCAATTTTCCTGTTTTAATTGTTTTCCATGTCTGTCAGCTTTCAATGTTAATTTTAAAATTAAACCATTATTATTTATCAGAATTTAATAAATTTTATTTCATTTGATATCTATTTTGTTTAAAAATGAAGGAAATTCTTAAAAAAATCACATTTGACTTTTAAAAATATTTAAAAAAATTACATTGTAATCAAAACAATAAATGTTTTTCATCATCAACTGTCAGAAGGAACAGTTTCATCAGAGGATGCCACTAGACTTTTAGCCTAGAAATTTATAGTTTACTAGTCAGGATATACCATAGCTGTACTACCACTCATCTAAAATTGCCTCTAGGTCATAGGGGATAGAGATTCTTGGCAAATAGCTATTAGCAGAGCAGACAACAGTAAATAAAACACGACAAATCTAAAAATCAACAAAATGATATTTATTAAATATTTTAAAAAAGCATAGTATACAGTTCAATATTAATTAACTTTTGTCAAGTAAGCATATATTGTATTTGATATCTGGTAGTTTATATTAATACTTCTCAAGAAAATTTACTTATAATACTAAAAGATTATCTCAGACATTTGATAATGATTAAGTGATTTATCAGGTGTGTACACATATACTACATTTGCATTAAACAAACAATAATAATTCAACCTTAATCAACTGTACAAGCTCACACACACAGGCTATTATAAAAATTAAGCCTAAATGTGGTGCATTTGATCCAACTGCTAAAAAAAAATAGAAAGACAATAGATAGGTCTCTTAGTCATCCTATGTTATAAAGCAAAATATATATTATCATGGGAGAAAATGTCTACTCAATGCAAAACACAACAAACCATGGGTCTCATGCAGGGACAATAATAAAATCATGAGGGGGGAGGGCAAAACATAATAAATTCTCATGGTGATAAATATCCAGGATCACCATATACAATGCATACATATATGTATATCAATTCCCTTTATTTAAGATGCGTGTGACACACAGAATAAACAACAAAATTGCTAACAAATTTAATCAGCTTATCAACAATGTATATAGTTTGCACACACCTTGTATTATATTAATTATTAAATATAAACTAATTATATTAGGATTAAGATATAAACATTAATAATAAAAAAATAGTTTATAAAACAGACAAATGCATAAATATAAAATTACATGATTTAACTTAAATGTCATAAAATAGTTCATAAGTAGAAGTTTACCTTAAATCCCAGGGGAGAGATGGTGAAGGGAATATTATTGTCTGGAAAAGTTGAATGTTATATAGCCATACATATGTGTGCAATAGTTTTCATAGTAATTTCCATGTGAAGTTTTTTTAGTTATCATTTTTTATTCTTGTACAAAGAGTTAAACCTGAAAATTGTTCTTTAATATTGAGAAGTGCATTTAATTGAATAGCATAGTTGATGGTATGTAGCACTTTGTTGGTTTTACAGTAAGTGAAATTGAACATTCAATGGCTATATGTTACATATTAGAGAAATGAATTTTATTCTCACCACTTTAGTTGCTTGTGGTTTTTAGCATGACTGCTGATAAAAGTTCTGATATATCATTCTAAGCAGGCAAAGGTAATGATCAGAAGATGAAGCAGCTCAATGTCAAAAGCAGAATGAATCCTATAAATCTGAGCTGGTCTTATTATGTTATTAAAATTTTAATTCATTCACTAAGAATTTTCAATTAACAAAAGTTAGTGATTTACCTGTTTACATTTTTTAAAACTTAGATAAGTCAGTATGTATCTTTATTCCTTTGGTTTACCAAAAATTCCTTAATTAATTAAGTTGGGAACTATTTCCATTCAATTTCTTAATCAATTAAGCCAATAATTATTTTCATTTAACAGATTTATCAGACATTTTTTTAATTAAATAAATTTGTAGGTTTACAGATAACACTGAAATATTAAAACCAGGAATAAGGCTTTATTAAAAAAAGTTGATTTTTTAAGAGTTTTAATTGATTAAAAAAAATGAAATAATATTGATAAAAGTTTTAATAGATTATGATTAAGTTTTGTTCATATAATACAAATTTTAAACAGATTTATAATAAATTTAGATACAAAGTTTTTTTTTTACAAACTAAAATATCATTGGCTAAGCTTAGTTATAAACACAGGCCTTTATCAATATGTGCACATATTTAATACAAACATATATAAAACAAAAAACTTGCTGAAATTAAGCTTGCATTTTACCAAACATGAAATGTTTTAAAATAACTTAGATATTGAGATAAAGTTCTATCACAACTAAAACATTATTATTTGTCAGAATTTAATAAAATTTATTTTATTTAATGCATATTTTTATTTAAAAATAAATGAAATTCTAAAAAAATCATATTTGACTTATGCAAAAATTTAAAAAAATGTATCGTAATCAAAACAATAAATGTTTTTCATCATAGACTATCAGAAAGAGCAGTTTCATTTTAGAAAATGAATGAAATCTTTATTATTTGACATTTGTAATAATATCTAATAAATCTATCAAATTATGCTTTAAAATTTTTACATTTTTTAACAAGTTTTACGATATTGCAATCAGTGATGATATTTAACAAATAGCTTGTAACCTCCATTCTTGTAATTTTCATTGTTAATGTTATGCAGAAAAACATAATCTTTTTTAAAACATTCAAAATAAATATGTAGTAATATTTATTCATGATTTTTAATAATTGTTAAACAATTATTATGAAAAAATAATCGTGAATTTTAAAAAAACTTGGCAAAAAAAAATATCAAGATTTTAGTGTATTCAAAATATTTAGTTGAAATAATCAAGGTAGGTTTAAAAGTATTTCAAGTCACTGCATTTTCAATTATTCTGACATCTGTAGAATTTTATTGAATTAAAATATTAGAAAAAAATATAATTATTGATGTAAAAAAATATCAATTTCTCTCAATAAATGGTGAAGTGACTTTCATATGGAATACCTTAGAGAAATGGGTGGTGGTGATAAAGCAATTAGAAAGATCATAGTTTATTGATAACAAGACTATTATTACATTTCTTTAGAGGACAATGATATTATTCATAACTTGTTTAATTGTGATGAAAGTCTGACACTTTGTTATTCATTTCATTTAAAAAGATGAATATTGTATAGTAAGCTGGTTTTTTATTTTATGAGTGAATGTGAATAAGGGAACATGCATACAATAAATATATATAAATGTGCTTTCGTACTTTCTTTTAATAAATATATTTTTTTTATTCATTCTGTAATTTTAATTTATATTTGCTTATTTGAAAAATAATATATACTTGCAGTTCACCAAACAATTAATGAGCTTGTTATATATTATTTATGATAAGTGTGGATTAAGTTTGGGTTAAAATATAGCAGGTATCAATATTACACTATTAAATTTTTAAATATGTATTTATTTATTGTATATAGCTGTAGTTAGCAATAATTTTTCTAGTAAGGACAAATTCAGATCTAATCTAAACTTAATGTACTAAATCAATTCTCATTTTGTTTAACTTGTCGGCATTTTCATTAAGCTATTAATATCATCTGGTATGTTTTGTGTGTTTTATCTTCCCAATGGAAAATGAGGTAATTTACTAATAAGGTTGCCAGGACCCAGTGGTAGCAGTTCACAACATTTTTAGATCTTTAACATAATGTATTCTGGCATCTCAAGTTTAAAGGTACATTATTAAGTTATATATATTTGATCTATGAACATATAAACAAGTATTGAAGCATAAAATACTGTACTTGTTTTTTAAAAAATCATCCTCCAAGAAAGACAAGCTTTGGCAAATATTTCTATAATTTTTTGTTGTGTCTGCATTAAATAAGTTTTATATTATTAGTCTGAAAACTATTAATAGAGTGAAAATTGTTTATAAATAATTTTCTTTTGTGTGTGAAAGAAAATTGGAACATGTTTTGAATTTCTTATTTGTATTACTATGTTAAATTCTTATATCAAATAGTAGTATTTTATGAGGCAGGTAAATGCACTTGTTTGTATAATGTTTATTGTCAGATGTGATAAAACTGTTGGAAGTTTTAAAGAAAGCTATCTTACTCTTAGTTCAGAGAATTTAGTGCTCATTTTGTAATGATTTGCTTATATTGTAAGGCGAGGAAGTGAAAAATGTTTTTGTTAGCAAAACTGTACGAACCAAACTTTTATTTGTGTTCAGCCAAAATAGTTTGCATAATCGTAAGAAATGTGGCCTTTTTAAAAGGTCATGATAGCTACAAACTCTAAAAATGAAAATTTGATAATCATTTTCCACTGTTATATTGAGAATCAAACTGATGACCTAGAAATAAGAATCTGACCTGCATTTGTGCAAAACCTTTTTGGGAATTGCGGAATTGAAAATTATACTTAGATAGTGCCTAGCATTCTTAAAGTGTATCAGCAAATAGATTGTCTTTAGAATTACATGCATTTCTATTCCTGTTTTATCCCCATAGACATTTTTATAATATAAGCAAGATGCCATTATAATTTCAGGTACAGGTGAATGGGTGTTTTTGTTCTTGCATCCATTCACAATTATCCTTGACATAGTTTTCTTCTATTTGTTTTTTGTTTCTAATTACTTTTTTTTTATTGTAGACATATTATATTGGAACAGTACCTATCCATGCAGTTTGTCTGTGTTACATAAACATCTAGTTGCAAGAAAAAATTTTCATGCCAGTAAAATAATAGTTTAATTAAGTCTTGAGTTAAGCTTTAGAATCAAACATGAGACTTTATATAGATTTTTTCTGAAATCAAAGTTTTTATTTGTTGCATTTAAAAAAAAAAGAATTATATATTTAAATGTTTTTAAATTGATTTTTAAAAATTATTACAGCCATTCCCTTAAAAAAATTCAAATTTTTTTTTAATATAATGTCCTCTAGTATGTATTGAAAGCTGGTTTGTTTACTTTTTTTTTTTTTTAAAGTGACCCACAAAGAATGAACCAATATTTAAAGAATAGTTAATTCTAAAATATTTCATAAAAGTTAGAGGGGGGGGGTTAAAATTATATTTATCTCAAATAGAAGTTGTAATATTTCTAAATATTATTTTATTATATAATTATTAAATTGTTTTTTTTTTTTTTGGATCGAGAGCTGCCATCTGCTGCTTTTATCATTAATTTTTAAATACAATTATCTTTATTTTTTAAAAGTAGTTTATTCCCTTTACTGATCTTATAAAATATTGTTATACTTTTATAATAATCTCAAGGAAGTCATGGTTTTCATATTCACCAACTGTACATACTTACGATCAGAAGCTTGAATCTGGACCCGGTATGACTTGTTTTTTTTCTTCCGATAAATTGTACCATAGCCAATATAAATAATCATTTGCATATGGTAAATAATATTTTGTTATTATTAATTCTAGGATAACTCAAGGAAAGAAAATCTTAAATCCTTGATAGTTAGCTTAGCTGATCATTGCACTGCACATTGCAGCTCTTTAGAGGATTGTTGGACATGCCTTTGTTCTGCAATGGATTATTTAAAGGCTATTTTACTTTTAAGAAGTAAAAGTGCAGTTGAAATATGTTAATCTGCCATTCTCAACTCTTGAACTTCTGAACAACTGATAATTTTTTCAGAATGATACAACAGTATGCTTCTTACCTATTACTACTTTCAAATATTTTTTTAATATTTTGTATAGATTAATACATTAACCCCATTTTTTAGTAGACAAGTGCCCCGCAAAAGGTCCCACTAGAGGGAATACATTAATCATCATTCTTTTTACAGTATTTTATTAAGATCGTTGATACAAATAAATTTTACTGCAAATTATATCTACTTTTTCATTTTAAGTGATTTCAAATAAATTTTTAATTTTTGCTTCCCCATGTTCATTTTTATTTTTGCTTAGTAAAAGTGAAAATAATTCAGCCTTTAATTAGCCCATTCTAGGGTGAAAGTCTCTACAGCAGTTTTCCAAAAAGGAACAACCCAAAACTACTCATCAGATTAACCATTTACCAGTTTTCCAATCAATAATCAGATGACTGTGTGTAATTATTTGTTTTTAACTTAGAAAAAAAATCTTTATTTCACTTATCAGATTTGAAGCTTCATAATTTTGCTACTTAGCAATTTGATTTAGTATGTGTTCATAAATTTATTTTATTTATTTGGTAGAAAGTTTTGAGATTAAATAGAGAAACCAAGGTGAATTTCTATGTGTGAGTGAGTTTATAGGTTATTTTTTTTATTTTTTTATAAAATAACGATTTATTTAAACAATTGATACAACTTTATACAATGATGATTACATGAATACCAAGCAATGTCCAAAGCTAAATGAAAGGTGAATCCCGAGATCTGTCCATCACTTTCTTATAAGTCAAGCCATTTAGATCATGATTAAAAATGTTAACTTTATTGTTGAGGTAGATGGTGTGATCAATCCACTAATTGGTAGTCATTAGATAGTCTGGTAGAGTTCTCATGTATAACTGAGCTCATTTTGGTATTACATTGATGAGGCAAGACTCAAATTTGATCATTGATGTCTTTGCAATAATCAGTGAACCAACATGGAGGTGCCGGCCCAGGTTTGTTGATGCAGCCAATCCGGAACAAGCATTTTATCTCTGATGATATTTCCCTTGATGAGTGTTTTAAATGCTTGAAGAATGCTGGGGTTCGCATTGCCCAGGATCATAGGTTAGTTGAAAGAAGAATTTCTAGATAAATTCACATTTGAAATACCCTAATAAATCTGCAACTTGATTAGAATGAACATTTCTAATAGCTCTTGGAAATAACTATATTGCAATTGCAATCTTATAAATGGTATTACTGACTAATATTAGCTTCTGTTAAGTAATTGAAATCAGGTAATAATGTTCAACTAAGTGAGTAAAACCCTACAATTGCATAGTTTTGGATAAATCAAGTATACATAGAAATTTGTTTTGATCTTTTGCTGATATGTACTTTTGCTAAAAGATTTTGAATTTTGATTCTAAATGATCAAAAAATATTAATTACTAGGAAGTAATAAGTTCTAATTGTCTACCAAGAAATTTTCAGGATGAACCTTTGAACTTATGATCAATGGTATGTAAATAACAATTTTAAATGTTTCAGCTGTGGCAATATTCAAATCTTTATTGCACAATAACCATTAATACAGCATTATTTAATACAGCATTATTTATTTCCATGCCTTCATTTCCACAGCATTATTTTCAATGCTTATATCACTAAAATTATGATTTTGTTATGCATTTTGAAATGTTTTAAAACAAGTTTTATTATTATTATTATTTTAAAAAACTACTTTTTGTCTTTCAGTGTTGATGCATGTTCCAGCCACTTACTGTTATGTTGCTATTATAAAAGTTTGAATTATTCAGTATATCATGTGACATTTGAGCACTAGAAGTGACAGATCGATCTTTGATCCAGTAAACGTTAATTCTAGAATCTGTCATTCTGCCACTGTACTAAATTATGCAGGAAGTTCTCATTCTTAATACAATGTCCAATGAAGAGTTTACGTATTGATTTATATACATCTATGTAATATCATTATAAAGGAAGCTCCGATGAGGACCGTTCGTCAGTCAAAACTATAAGAAAATATCTATATTCTTTATTACTTTTTTACAATTCTTTTTCACAATTCATTATTGACAATTTCAATTGACCCAGCAATCTTCTTCAGAATAAGATTGTTGGGCAATGCGATAAGAAAGATAAGGTTATAATACTTCATAAAGAAAATATCAAGGAATAAATTTTTATTTGATTGAATGGTATTTTTATATGAATGAAGGTTTAAATTTATAAAAAAGTCATTGTAAGATGGCAGGCAAAATTTCATGAGAATAGTTGATTACATTGTGAGTTTGAAAATAAACGTAGCTAACAGTTCTGAAAAGGTTGTCGGTTGCAGAATACCCTTCATTTTCCTTTAAATAATTTTAAAATTCAGGCCCCTTTTTCTCCCTCACCCCATCCCACTTCAATATTTTTTTCCAAGTCTCAATTTTTTCAATAATAGATTTTTGAGCAAAGGCTCACATGTATCTGGTTTTATATGCGCAGCTGGTTTGGATTGTTGCAGATATGGTAATAATAGTTTTTTTTTTTTTAATGATTTAAAAATCATTAAAATTCACTATGATCTCATGACTACCAAGCCTCTAAGCAGATGGCAGCATTATAGAAATATCCATGAATGTTTATTGCTTTGAATGTCAAAATATTATTATGCTCATCTCATATTAGTTTGCTAAAATAATTCTCAGATTGCAAGTATACTCTATCAATCGTGATCAGTCATTAAATCTATGCTATTCAAAATGATGTCATACACAGGTCAGTGCTTCAGATATCATGGGTTGCCAATATATATATATATTTGTTTTATTCAAGTGAATTTATAATAATAATAATAATAATAATAATAATAATAATTGATTGATTTGTTGCTTGGAATGTTATGTATGTATAAGCACCTAAGTGGCAGACTGATCTTTGTTGCAAAAACCTTTAACTCATTTCTATCATTACACTATTCTAAAGTCATGCAGGGATGGATTATTAATGATTTACTTACAGAATGATGTGTCATAAATTGTAAAGATTTTGCAGGCGTCATTCGTTCAAACATAACAAATGTAATTTAAAGTGATTGCTTAACACCTTCATGCTCTCATTTCCATACGCTTAAGATTTGCTCATACATAAATGTTTGGGTTGAAAGAATGGGTGGATTCATTCCATTCTTTCTAAAATACTATATCTTGCGTCTGGAAAAAGTGAGAGTATTCACTTATAATTTATCTTTTAAAGCGCATGTGCATTGGCTTAATCGCTAATATCACTATTACAGTATTAAAACATAGCGCTATATAAAATAATATCTCATTACATAAATTATAGTAAATCTCAATGTATTAACTCTTTTCATGAAAATATGTAATTCAGCCCTATGATTCTGGCTGTATTTTGCCAAAAGCTGACTTAGTGCAATTAATTAGTGTATGTTTATACCTTTTTATCTGAACTCAAAGTCAACTAGTGCTTTAATAGAATTATATATTTAGTAATATGAATTTTGATGATTTTTTTTTTTATATATATAAGCCAATTTTTCCTTCTGTAAAACAGTTTTTTTTTATTCAGTTTTGCTTTGATAAAGTATTGGTGTCATCTTATGCTCTATAAGAGATATACCAGAGAATATTTTTATGGTCAAGGGTTATTGCTTGATCACATATCTTTTGCCTAGACTTAGTTTTCACGCTTTCAAAATCCATTTAAAAAAATTACATTTATGTTGATAATTAAATGTAGATGTTTTTTTAAAAATACTGCCTTGCTTTATTATTCCTATTATTATAAAATATTGGTAGTGTTCCATCACTTAGTGTCTCTTCATGAATCTGTGGATAATCACTTTTCATCCCATCTTTTTTTTTTAATCACTTCATTTAATTCCTATTGATTTATTATCACCATTTTCATCCATTAATAATCCTCAGAAGAATGAAAGTCTCTCCAAATTCCAATCTATAGCCTCTCTCGAGCATATGTTTTTTTAGGGTTTTTTTTTTACAATCAATCTCTTGGGACCCAATTTAAGAATATAACATTCCATCCATTTTTTTTTTTTTTTTTAAGGAATATGTTCAGCTTGGCTTCTTTTCATCCTCATTATTCTGAAATAAGCCAATGCATCATTACTTAAGCTCATCCATTATTGATCCAAAATCATCTTTTCTATGGTTATGTTAGCCTACATTATATGTCTAGAGTAATTTCCTCAATTATTTAGCCCAAAATATAATAGCAACTTTCTATAGTGTCAGCTTAAATAAACCTTTTCTTTCATTTCTGTACAGATAAGAGTAATAGTTTAACCCTTTGTCTTCATTAGAATATTGCTTTTTTTTTATTAGATAAAATCCAAATTTATTTATTATCATTATTCTCTGAATTTTTATTTGAAATTTTTATTTATTTAAGAAAAATATATTTAATTGTTTGAAACAGTCAAAATGGTTGAATAAAATATTAACTACTCATTTATTCTGTTAGTCTGATTTTCTGTAGGAGGAATATTATAATTGTTGACACTTTAGAACAATCATTTCCATTCCAAGAGTTTGTTTACTAACTAGCTTATTTAGAGATTATTACAGCTTAGAAAAACTGACTGGCGCAGTCTGTTAAATCAGTCAATAAGTAAATTTAAAATATTTTTTTTTATTTTTTTGACAGAAACAGTTTTTTCTAAATGTCAGTCTGTATGTTTTTATTTTTAAAAAGATGAATAAAATAATCTACCTCATTTATATTAATTAACCTTATGGGAAAGATATTCTTTCACTAAAGCATTTAAATAATAAGTACATATGCAGAGATCAAAATTCCTATTCCATAAATCATCAGAAATACTCTACTTGGTTTATTGTAGGGTTTATAATGTGGTTGATTCTGGAATTAAAGATCCAATGGTCAATCATGTTTCTAGCTAGCTCTGCCACAATACTTGAACTTATAATTAATTATTGTTGTTCAGCAACCAGAAGAGCCTCATAATACCAAATAGATGATGTGGGTTTGATCTTAAGCTAGAGCTTTTTTTTTAATAAGTTTGAATTTTTTTTTTAGATAGCTATCTTATAACTAACCCAGCTAAATATCCAATATTAATTATTAAATAAATGGTTAGCTAACTATTTTTAGATACTGGATAAAGCAAAGAAAGTCATTCAAACTATCACTAACCATTATTTGGCAAGTCTGGTGAATACTATCCCTTCACTGTTCTTTTATTAGGGGCTGTTGAAGAGATAAAAATTTTATCTTTTACCATTATTTATGAGGAAGATGTTCACATGCTAAATTCCATCCACTTATAGAATGTTCTAAGAGCCATTATCATTCAATCTTAAACTGGGATGTGTGTTCATATATATATATATTCATGGATTTCTGCATAATATTATTAATTCATGTAGAATCAGGCAGCATTAAGTGAAAATAACTTTGTGAGTTCTAGAATCCATCTAAATTACTTAATAGGTGATTTAAAAAAAAGGTAAATTAAGAATTATTAGTATAATTTTTTTAAATAATAGGATAATGTTAATTTTTTTTCATAAATGAACAAAAAAGTGTGAAGGATAATATTTACAGTGATACATATTTCTATCTACATTTTCATTTCTTCTGTAGCCATCCCTGGGGGGGGGGGACTTTTAACATCTTGCCTAATTGCACTTCTTAATTTTACAATGATATACAAATCAATCTATGAAATATAAATATATCTTCATATATAACGTTCTAATTCTTTATTCTTATTTGATATTTTATCACATTATCATTTCATTCATTTTATTCTATCTACTACTACACCTTTCTAATGAAAGTATTCAATGTGTTTTTGAGATAATCTTTATAACAATATGATGCCACTTCTCTCACAAAAACCATGCTTAAGTTCACAGTAAAATATTTACGGAAAGACTGTTTAGTATTTATTCAAACAAATGTTAACATGAAGATGTGCCTTTATATTCAATAGAATCATATCCAGAAAGCCATAAAAACATAACAATTGGTCTTATAATATTGCTGCTATATTTCTAGAATCTTATGGAGCATATTTAAATGAGATGTTCCACCACCTGACAATGTCTCATTTCTATAAAACATGGTGAGCAAAATAACAGGCCTATGTATAACTACTAATTTAGCTTCAGTAGTTGTATCATGACGATGAAGATACCTTATCTTTTTACTTGTTCAATGCAGTAGCAGCCTATTGGAATCTGAGTTGTGCCTTAGCATCCAAAGCTACTTTTCTAACTAAAAAATTAATAAAGCATTTAAACTTTGATTGATATCCTCTTGCTTCCAAACTGAAAGTTGCTGGAAATCTTTTTATCACAACTAACTAATGAAGGACTTGAATTTTTAAACATTAACTACTAAACCATAGTTTTTATGGGTTGCATTAAAACATTAACATTATGTTGATCAGCTTTCATATGAATAGTGTAACACAATCATTAGTATACCGTAAGTCTAGAAGCAAAGAATATGAAGTTCTTGTTTTTTGCTTTTTGTTTAAATTAAAAACTCTGCCATCAAACCTATATTGAATTTTGGTGTCTGCTTCATGAAACTACTTAGAAAATGTTCCATAAAATGGAGAACAAAGTTAGAACTAGTCCAGATTCACGTTTAATGCCATTTTTCATATCAAATGTTTTTATTTCCTATCTGCAGTAATAATACTTTTCCTCTTGTTAGTGGACAAACATCTAGATTTTAAATGTCTACTATTTGAAAAAATACTGCTTTAACCTTTTTTACTGATTAATCTTTTCATTGCTATTTTAAAATTTTAGAAATGGTTCAGTATGCCATATCTTAATAACTTGGAAGTCAATATTTTTTATACTCTTTCTGAGTTTTTTCATTTCCTTTATTTCCTAATCAATTTTTTGATTTAGTTTATCATCCATCCTAGAAGTCTGTTAAAAAAGTATATTCACTACTTTTTTTTTTTTAATAATTAAATAAATTTTATGAGGAATAGGCATAACAAATCCTTATTAATTGAAATCCCAAAAAGATTGACTATGTAACATTTAGTCTAGCCTGCTAATCTTGAATAGTTTCATCTTGCACAAATTTTTAAAATGAAAGCCAACATTCCATTCCTAAGGAATTCCAATAAATAAAAAATTCCACTTGCTTAAAGTTAAATGTCTGTAACAGTATGACACCTTCTAATAGATAATGAAAAGTGTATTATATAACGTTTGTTCATATTTTTATTATTGCAATCAGTGCATCAGCACACATTTCACCAACCCAGATTCTCCAGCTAATAATAGTTAGATTCCCATTTAGCAATCAATACTAGATGGCTAATAAATCGGCTTTGAAGACAGATTCTTTTGAAAATGTAACAATATAAAATTCATATGGAAAAAAAAGCTATATAATTAGTAAATGCAAAGGATTATTATGTTACTATATGCCATTATAGTAACATAATGGAAGAATGTTTGTGCAACAATGGATAGAGCCGATAACTAAATTAATCAGCACATAAATATTTTATATCATTCCTTTTTTTTTTTTTCATTTAATCAATAATTTTAAATCATTCCTGTGAATTTTTTTTCCACTTTTGCATTTTACATTTGTTAATAACTCAAATTTCTGATTGCATATTTCTGCTGAAAACTTTGAATATTAAATTGACACTCAATTTTAATAGTTTCAGACATTTTATGCAGTTTAATCTGATATTAATATTCCAGACATGACACATTATTTCGTTGTTTTAAACAATTTAATTCCGTTTTAAATAGGGGGAGGGGGCTGACGTCGCTAACAATAACGATGAAAGAGTGATGACAGTTATAAAAAATAGTAAAATATATTTAAATAAAGCATTGATTTTTTTTTCCTAATGTGATTTTTTTATATACTAATCTTAAAACGGGTTTTAATATGCTAGCTGATATTGTATTGCATTTTGATATTTAATGTTACATCAACAGAAAAAGGTCAGAAAAATGCCACTGATAATTGGTTACTTTAAATAAAGGCAGGTTATATAAATGGGGGGGGGGGTTAAGAATAGAACAGTCCTTTTTTATTAGTGAAACTAAAAAGGAATAAACAATTAAAAGGACCGTTAACGTATATGTATATTATTACATTATACGCTATGTGACGTTTAATCTAATGGTAGTGCTGGATAAATTCTTCTGTATCGATTTTTAACTGAATAAAATAAGCAAGCAAAAAAAAAATCTAGATAAGTTGAATGAAACTCTTTTGCTCACTCAGCCACTTGAATGTGCAGATATTGCCTGATCTACCAATCTGATTATTATGTGATTATATGCATTCTAATTTTTCTGCAGTTGGAATAATTAAGCAATAGGGTGCTAAGTACTTTGATATTATTCCTGCTATGACATATTATTACTCTAGTGATGTATTATTATAAGTTTGTGATATGTATAAAAATAACATCTTCAAGATATATGCGGACAAAGTTAATCGATAAAATTTATCCTCAGATCCCATGGAGGCGTTATTTTAAAGATAACACAAACTTAAAATAATACATCACGGAATAATGTCATATCACGTGTAATAACAAACTTCAATCTAAAAAAAAAGGGAGAGATATCTTCAGTAAAACACGTTATGATACGAAATAAAAAAACTGATGAGTGCTGGTTCAGCACGAAATGCATCTTGGGGGTCATTTGTCTTTTATTATATCTTTATTTATATGAATTTGAAAAGAATTGGGGAAGTGTGGAGATGTTTATTATATCTATAAAGATATTACATACGGGACAGCGAAAGGTGAATAACTCCGTGTGTGTAAAAATTAAAAAAATCAGATATATTAATCTTTAACTGAGGTTTAAAGTTTATATCTGTGCTAGAGATAATCTAGTTTCGAAAATGATTAGTAATAATCATTAATGTATTTATCTGAAATAGATGGCATCAAAGTTATGAGTGGAGGGAGTTTGACAATGGTAAATGAAAATGTAACAAAAATAGGTAGTTGTGACTTTTTCATATCCATGTGCCATCATTAACATACAGCATGTGTAATACCAAACTTCAAAAAAAAAAAAAAACACATCTTATTTCCAATGATGGAGAGATATATTCATTATGGAAAATGGAAAAATATGAAAAAGAATCCTGAAAATGTTTTTTAAATGGCAAACTGTAAGTTTAATGTTATATTTAAAAAAAATTTTAAAAATATATATAAAGTTTTAGCTGTAAATGTATTTATAATTATAAAACCGTATTACTTACAAATTATGTGAGAGATGTATTGTGGGGGGGGGGGGATCACTGTAGCAGAGTGAACCATTAATATCTTCTAAAATGGAAATGAAAGAGTTTTAGTCATGCCAATATTCTAGGTTGCCATAACATCATAAATGGAAATATTGAATTAAATATTACTAGGTGCAAATATGTCATAGCAGAAATATTACTAAAGTACCAAGTGGTATGATTCATGTTATCAAATTATTATTTGATAGTTGCCATTGTTTGAGACACCTAATACAATTGATTTTGATCATTGTGTGAACATTTACAATGATAGCATTTTACTGATAATTATATATCGAACCATTTCTATCAACTAGTTCTGTTAAATATGTTTTAGAAAAAATTCAAACTTTATTTAAACTTCTCAAATACATTTAACTAAAGATTAGAATATAACACATTTCAAATGGTGTTGTCCTTCTCTCTTCTTCAGGTATTGCTAATACTGATCAGTGGCAGTTCTAGCAAGGAAATCAAACCCATCACCTTTAGATTTATGAAAACTGAATTTAAAGTAATGCCCTAACCAACTAGATTATTCTGTCAAAGTTAACAACAATGCAATTTTATATACTTATCTATGAGGTCTTCTTGATATCTCCATTTTTTCTTAAGGGCGAAGTTAATGTTTGCTTTCTACACATTATGAATTATTATACTAAATGGACTTGTCAGTATTTGCCTTTGCTATGTAGGCAGTTTTTTTTCCCGCCATGCCCAGTATGCTTATATTTCCCCATTCAAACATATGTTCATTTGTACACATGTGGCTCTGCTATTTTGTCACACATTTGTTTGTTTTTTTACTATATGACTGGTTTTCTTTATATATGTCCTTCAATATTCTCACATTATGCAGATTTTGTTTTTCACCATTTCAAATTTAACTTTAGTCGGGATTAGGATTCCTCACAATATGTTATGGCTTTGAAAAACTGACATATTGATCAGAGATTTTCTTTAGTTTGTCTGCCATCTTGATATGTATGAATTCACTATAGTATTTATAAGTGATATTTCTTTTAATGTTTCATTTTGTTGTATATTTAACATTTTTTTAATGATAGCAGATGGATAAACATTTTTTATAAGAATTTGTTATATAAAGGATTTTATTTTCCAAATCATTATTTTCTAAACAATTTTTTTTTGTTCTGAACCATTCTGTGTTTCTGTCATGATTGTATGTTTGTCCTATATATTTTTATCTTTATGGGTTTTGTAAACTATAATTTTGAGTATCAATTTTCATTTTTATTCTAATTCTATTATAAATTTACTTGAAGGAAATGTTATTGATATATATATTGCAAGAGGGTTTGTATTATCGGGATGTCAGTAATCATGCTCTATCATGCGATCATGTATCATTGATATAAAAAACAAGACTTTCGTGGAATTCAAATAGCATCTGTTATTGTAGTTGAAGTTTTTCCATGTAAATGTTGCTGATCAGGAGTGACAATGGTGAACCCATAATCTTCTGCTGAAAAAATTTTGTATATTGAAGAATATTATGCTAAATGTTCAGATTTTCATTTCCACATCAAAGTTTTTCAGTATTTTAGTTCTTTTCATGTTCATGTGTTTGATTAATTCACAAAATTTTTGGAATTAAAACTAGATGATGATGATGAATAGTTCAACATATAATTGCAAATTGATATTGATATCTCAATACTTGAATCTATAATATATTAGTAATATAAGTCTTTTACATTATTAAGATATAATCAAAGTAATATAATTTATTAATTCTTAAAAAAGATATACTATTTAGGAAAGATTTTTAATGGAAAATATCTAATAATAATAATAATTTAAGTAAGTCAATGATATAATATAAAATATCTTTATATAGCAGCTATAATATATATAATAATAATCATACACAAAAAAAGCTCTTTTCAGCAAATATTAATTTTTGCCCATTTCAATATGCTTCAACTAATTTATAATTACGCTCTCCATTGCATATATAGTGACATCTATTACAATGTAGATTGTAATTGCAAATTAGTTGAAGCATATTGAAAGAGCAAAAATTAATATTTGCCAAAAAGAGCTTTTTTGTGTATGATTATTATTATATATATTATTACTGTTATATAGAGATATTTTGTATTATATTATAAAGTTATAAACTATTGTTTAATTTTTTTAATCTAATCATATATCAAACGCAAATTAATAAAAACTAAGAAGTTAGAAAACTTTTATTTTAAATAAACTTATGAAGCTTTTGAATGATGCTACAGTAATAATAAGAACAATATTTGCTAACTTTTATTTTTAGAATACAATTATTTCCAGAAATATGTAATTTCATTAGGCAAATAATACAAAAGAATTCCAAATTTTTGCTCAATGTATATATATTTATTAATTACAGCATTTGATTGATTAGTATTTATTGTTGGCAGTAATGCATCATTACATACCACATTCCTAACCCATTTTAGCATCTCAATTTTGGAATTGCATGGTCTTAATTATCCCTTATCTCATTAAGATGTTATTATTGTTTTTTTTTTTGGCTGTAATCTTTTAATTTTAAAGAAAAAATATTTATGCTGTATATATTTTATTTCATATTTGTCTTCTTTATATTTGACCAAATATTTAAAAAGAAAAAAAAATTTACAAATTAAAATTGGAATTGTATTTTAGTGGTTTTTTTTTTTTTTTGCTGATACATATTGATTTATGAAAATGGAAAATATGTTGTTGTTTTTTTTTTCATTTACAAATAACATTAATATAATTATAATGTTTCTTTGCCTTTTTTATATCATTTTAGATTTTTTTTTTTTTTTTCTATGAACAAAAATGATTTCCATATATTTTAAAACACAATGTTTGTGGACATTGGACAAATATATTAATAGCTCCTAATATATATATATTTTGACCAATCATGATTTCTCAATTAGATTAAGCCATTTCCCCCAATAATCATATATTATTGCTGTGTATTTATTGAAATAAATTATATAAACTTATTTTATAATCGTCATTCATAGCAATACCTTTAAATAAATACATTAAAATAATATTCAATTGATTAGTTTCTTGGATGAAATCATAATGACATTTGAATGCTGTAAGTGTCAGGTTGAGCTTCAGTTCAGAAATTTTTTAACTCTCATATCTGATATATCTACCACTATTAAGCATTATATAACAATAAATACTTAAAAAATTACTAATCCTTTTTTTATTCATAGCTTTGTATTCATATGTATTAGCTTATGTTCTTAGAAACACAAATTGTTATTCTTGCATTTCAAAAGACAACAGTTTTCGACATTGGAAATATATATGTATATTAGGAAGTCGTTCATACAGTTTTGCAATGACTGCAATGTTTTGATGTGTAAGAACTATAATTTCTATTTTTAAAATATAAGATTGTATATATGACTAGAAAGAGATGAATAGTTAGAAGGAAACACACTCACCTATAAAAAATAGTAATATAATTTTTATTAAAATTTCAGATCTTCATTCAAGATTTTTTTTAAAAATGTAATAATTATTAGTGTTTTACTAAAAGATAGTTGTTCTGAGTAAGTGCTAATTAAAAGTACGATTCTTGTAAAATAAATTTATGTTACTGTTTTATATAGATGTAGTATCAATTCTATTTGTAGTATTAAGTGCATTTATTTTCTAGATTTCAAAATTTTGTAGTTATTGGCTATTATATAACATTTAAAGAACCTTAATTTCTTATTTATCTTTGTAGAAGGTATTGCTCTATATCATTTAGATTATATTTAGAAAAGTATATTCTTAATACATAGAAAGAAAAACTTTTTATCACTATTATCTTGTCAGTTTCATGGTTATGAAATATAGACTTTGAATTTCAAAATAAATAAATATTGCATGCATCGCAAAGAAGTATTGGAGTGAAATGCGAATAACAAGAAGGAATAGAAAAAGAATAGTTTTGATTCTAAAGTGGTAGTTTCAGATTATTTTTAAAAAAAATTTAGTTGAGATAATGGATAGATTTGTTTAAAGAAGTATATGCTAAATGTATAATGATCTATTAATGCAATCAGAAGATTGAACACATCAAAAGAGTATCTTATATTTAATATTTATCTTCATTTATATTGGGCGTATTTAAGTCTTAACATTTATCAGTTTAATCACTGTTAGCCGAGAGATCATCGCAGTCGCCTTGCAAGCAAGTAGTTTGTTGCAGACGGTTGTGGGTTCGCCTCGGACGATGCTATGACATATAGAAAAAAAAAACATCAGTTTGATTGTAGAAAGATTAAGTCTTTAAATTAAAATATCTCTGAGAACTAGATTTTATAGTTATTCAGCTATCATATATAGTAATTGAAGTCAAAACATTTGTGAGATAACTATTTTGTTTTCTTGTTTTGTTATAGTATATAATGAACCAATGGTACCTAGGCATCTATGTGTTGTGTAAATTAATAATTGTAAAATAAGTAACATACTCATGTAGACATTGAGATTGAATATTGAAGGTGATAACCTTACACAGTATCCTATTGCTAATGAGCAATAATTAAAACAACATATATATACTATATTTTGTAAAAAGTGATAAACCACTAGTGCCTATAATCTGTTTGTGATATTAATAAAAATTATAAAATGAGTAACTCATCCATGTAAACATTGAAATAAATTTTTGTTGAATATATATATCCTCACACACAGCCCCCCCCTGCTTAATAAAAAAAATAATTAAAAAAAAATGTATTTCCTCCTTTTTTTAAATGATAAAAAAAATAATCCTCCCTTCTTTTAATAATAAAAAAAAAAATTATTTTTTAAAAAAAAATTTTTTTAAAAAAAACCATGGGAATTTTTTGAAGCTCTAGACCACTCAAACATTTGTCATGCTTCTCGTTTTCCATCACTATATAGTACTAGCTGATTGGCTGTCAAACACAAGGAATGAGTAAGATAAATTTGTATCAACTCCATACTGCAAACACATGCCTTTCTCCCCAATCTATCAGGATCCTATGTATTTGGCATTCTTTGTATAGATATTGAAATAATTCTAAGGGTGCTAAACATAGAGGTAATTCATTTGTTATATTTATATATAGGTCATGTGACATCTGACTTAATTCATTATATCCAGTAATTTATTGATAAGCAAAGTAATTTCAATAGATACAGGAAATGTTACTTTTATAAATAAATAATCTATATTGATATATATATATTTTTGGTGAAATATTTATTTGAATGTACTTCAATGATTTCAAGCAATTTAAATTAAGATAGTTATATAATAAAATTAAAAACTTTTAAAATTATTTACTCATTATTTAGTTTTTTTAAATGATATTGTTTTCCTGATTTCATCAATGTGACATTTAGAGTAATATTAGAAATAAACAAAACAACCAAAAATATACTTTTAAATGTAATTTGCTCTACTAAGTTGTGCTTTTGCCTTATAAAAAAAAAATCCACGTGATTTCTTGAAATTATTTTTAATCATTATTAATTCATAATGATTCTCTTTTATGTTTAATTGTATTTTGGTTCATTATATTTGTAATCTGTTAACAGAATTACGACTAAAATCTCTTTAATCTTCTAAAACATCTGTTTAACATTATATTAACCCTGCAGTAATACAGGAAGTTTTTAATATTCTTATTTTTAATCAGAAATGTTTAAATAATATCCCATATATATATATGATTCATGATAAGCTACCTTTTTTTTTTTTGTAATGTTTAATGATAATGTTGTTTTGTCAAAGATACTTTCTGGTGTCAAAACTTTCCAAAAGTTGCATTTGACATATGCATGCATATCTATGCTGAATTAATTATATAAAACTTTAATTATTTAAATATAAAGCTTGTCACCTCCAATATTTTCTAATCCTTTTTCTTTGTTTTCTGTAAAAACAGGAATAACATCATTGATTTATGGTAGTGCACATTATAGTATTTTTAATTGCACAACCACCATTGGATTTTCTAACACTTGGTTCTAATGCTTTGCAGGATTAATTGTTTTGCAAACCCAGCAAAAGTTATGCAATAATAATTTGGTAGTAAACCTTGTCCCAAACTGAAAGGAAATTCAGCATAAATTTGAAATTATTTTTAAATACTCATTCTAAAACTTTAAAGTGCTTACATACTATAATAGATATATTTTTTTCTGTAAATTATTGAACAGTAAAGTTTATTAAATTAAATTTACACAATTTTAGGAATGAGTAGTATATATGTGGTTTATATTTGACACAAATAAAATCATCAGTTAAACAAATAAATGAATTACAATAAATAAATAAACAACCATTGAGTTTATTCAGCTGAGTACTTTCGAAGGAATACCTTCATTATCAAAACTGTGTGCAAAATAAATTGTGGAGTAAAACTATTACTACGAGAAAATATGCAAATTATGGTCGCCATTTTTTGGAGAGTCCAGATTGATAAAATAGGCCTCTTTGATCTTTCTCTTTAAGTCATGGCGCTCTTTGCATACGATTCGAGGGTTGTCTGGATTGCACTGGTGTCCTGTGGAGTGCTATGCTGTGCAAAGATGGAGGTGTGGGGGGGATCTGTTTGTGCTTTATTGTAAGCATAAGTATGCTGTGAGAGTCGTGTGTAATGTTGCCTTCATTTCCGCATCATATGATGTGAGGCAATGGTTGTGTGGACATGCTATATTATATACTGCTTGCTGTGTGTGTATTGGAAGTAGTTGATCTTTAGTATTGTTAAGAATTCTATTGTAGTTGAGAGGACTGCGACAGCATAAGCTAAAATTGTCATGGAAGATTGTGTGTATATTTTTTATGTATAGGAGAAGAATTCAAAGTCAGCTCTGTGTGTTTGCTGGATTAAGTTGGTTTTTGAAAGTCCTCATTATATAATCTATAAGCCTTTATACTATAGTCAAAGTGCATGGTTAGCGTAGTAATAAAGTGGTAGACCAAATAACTAAAAGTCTTTGGATTGAGATTCAACTGTCACTTTTAGTATTCAACTGCCATACGATCTTCCAATCAGTAAACCAAATGACTACTTACTAAGAATAAATTTGTGTGTTGGATAGTAACTGATTGATTATTATATGTAGGGTTTTTAGTTGTTTTTTAAAATAAAAAATTAAAGTTTTAATTGTTACAGAATATATTTATGTATAATTGTTATCATTTAAAATATAAAAGTAAAATGTATTTAAAGTGGTATTTAACATGTTATATAACAATATGAAATTATAAAATATTTGCCTTACTCTAGAGCTATTTATTATAAATTTGAAAAATAAATAAACACTAGTTGACATATTGGTATAAAATCTCCATCACCAAATTAATTTCTGGTTTTTGCTTTCACTGAAAACTAGGATTTAAACTTACTGTAGATAGGTCTAGAGTAGGGTAATTAACTTTGCAATAAAATAATGATTTAAAGTAATATCAGTTTGTTTTTGCATGAAGGTTTGTGAATGGCATTTTAGTTGTATTTATATTTTGGACTTTAGAAAAGTATAACTACTTAAATTTTTCCATTACATTCAACTGTTAATAAATAGCACACAGATTAGTATATACACAACATTTTGAGTCATATATATTCTTCTTTATTCTTTAGGTGTTGCTGGCCTGACCAGTGACCAAACTAGGATGGGAATCGAACCTGGACCTTTAGATTTTTGAATATTGAAATTTAAGTAACACTTGGTACCTATGCATTAGCCCGATGGTGATGAAACTTGCTGGTACAAACATGTGTGTATATAAAGACTGAATTAAACACATTTACAGTCTTCTAAAAATGAATATATTAGATACTATTCTGATCAGGAGAAAGTTGTTAGTCAAAATGTTGATTTTGCTGCTAATTTTGAAAAAAATCTGGGATGACTAATCAATTATCTGGTGAAAGTAAGGTATACATCTGATTTACTGTCTAGCTTTAATTCCTGCCAAATGAATTTTTTGAATGACCTTTTTTAATCCAAAAAAAACGATTAAAATTTGAGAACTACCCACTACCAAGGACAATGCAGTTATCCACTACTTTCAAAAGATGACCATACGCTGGAATAACTTATCTGCAAGAAGTTTGTGCATATAGCATGTCATTTTGAGAAAAATGTATAACCCTATAAAAATGAGACTTGTGAACTGCTGGATATGAACATTTTCATATAAATTGTAGCTATGCTTTCATTTGCATTTTATAGGATATAAATAAACTTTAGTCCACCCCAGTGATTATAATAAAAAAAATATTTTGCTTTTCTTTTTTTATTGGAATAAATGTATATTGCTAAAAGTTTAGTTATTGCAACATCATTTCTTGGAAGAAAAAAAAAAACCAACTTAATCATTTATTTCTAGTAAATAAAGTTATAAGTTGCCATTTTGTACGCAATAACGTTAGTTCTCATCATTTTTGCAAATAACTCGATACAATTCAAAATGTAAATATGTGTTTGTTTATATACATTAAATAAAGTTGTAGGTAGCCATTTTGTACTAAATAAAGTTACTTGTAGTCATTTATCAAAATTAATGGATTAAGTTTGTCAGAAGCTCCCCCAGATGTTATTTTACAAGATTACAAGGTTATAAAGTTGTCGCCGGACTAATATATATGTGAAATCTCAACATTGGACTAATACATAAGTACCTAATGCTCTAACCAACTGAATCTTTGGCAGGTTGGTTCACATGGTTAGAGCATTACCTTAAAATTCAATATTCAAGAATGTTAACGGTCAAGATTCGATTCCCATGCTAGTACTGTCACTGTTCGATCAACAACACCTGAACAAAGAGAGGACAAAATACCACTTGACAACCTGTGTGCTATTACTAACAGTTGAATGTAATTGGAAAAGTTAAATTTTTCTAAAAACATTTTGATGGAATAGTCCAACATATAAATACAACTTATATCATTTTCGTCTTTTATAATATGTTTCTACAATTTTTCACACTGAGGTAATGAAGATTACTACATACAGTATATGTTTACTATCTTTTTTTTTAATTAGCACTTTTGGTTTTTTTTATTCATTATTTATTTTTTGCTTCCTGTGATATTTTTTAAATCCCCAAATAGAAATAATCTTTGTATGTAATATATCTTCACTACTTACTCATTTTTTCTTTAACCTTGTGAAATCATCATTAATGACATTCCAAACATATTTGATATGTTTGTTAAAAGTTTTATAGTTTCTGTAAAGAATAGAGATCTTTTTTTACTTTCTCTCACTCAAATGTTTAAAAATCATTAAAACCTTGTTTTAAATGTGAAATATATTTAGATTTTTTTTTTAAAAAAAAAAAAGTTCTCTTTAATTGAAAGTTCTTTTTAAAAATTCAAATGTAATTCTAAATGTTGAAATGCTGCAATAAATTATGCTAAGAAAGTGGCAAGCAATAGCAAATTATCTCTGATGCTATTCAAGGACTGATACTTGGTCATCCCTTTGTGATCATATCATTTCTTCCATTTTATTATTGTCACTTGAAAATCACCACTTGTTTTTGAGTGATTATTAAAAAGGGTTTGAAGTTAGGTTATCACCTAAAATTTTAATCTGATGTATTTGAAATAGATTTAAAATTTAGCATTTATGTCTAATATTTAAGATTTCTATTATTGGTTACCAAATGGACATTTAATTGTTCTTAAACTGGGAAGTATCCAACCATATCTGATTCAAACATGTGAAAGACATTTGTATTAGAGTACTGTCTATATTAAACCATCAAACATCACATGATCACCATCTCTATACTAGCACATAATTTATTGTAGATAGGGATTTTATGCACAAGCCTTCTGGCATCCATTGATTACTCTGTTTGGCACAGGGTGGCACTACTGTATGGGGAGTTTTGCCTTTGTTTACTGTCTATATTAAAGGTGCAGGAATAACTGGAAGTAATGATAAATGAGGGTAGTTAGTGTCAGATGTTATTTACTATAACTATTTGAGGAAATTCCACAGTCTTCATGTCCTGCCTTATTTCATTATCTTTTCCTGCTATATTTATTTTTTAATCTATTAAAACATTTTACTTACAGTTTATTGTGCATATAATCAATATCAGACTGTTTTGTCCCATTTTTATCATTCAAACTTGTGCTCAAATGATAATATTTATTGTCATCATAGAAAATGGAAAATTGAATAGACATAGAAATATATCTAAAAGGGATTATTTAGTGGCATCCAGACTGAGTAAATTTGATATTTTAAAAATAGACTTAGGTTTTATTTTACTTTGCACCTGATACATAACTAACAACCTAACCTTTTGATATTAGATTTTGTAAATGAATATTTAGCAGATTGTAAAAACAGAATGAAATCTTGTTTAAGTAATCACTTGTCTATTTTGGTAAGCTTGGTGATGTCTTTTTTTTATTATTATTGTGCATTGCTGAGAGGTTGTTGGGAGATCTTTGCTTTGCATGGAGTTATTTACATTTTTTTTGCCCTTTATCTAAATATATATAATATTATCTCAATATTTAGAAACTAACTTTTGGGTTGTTTTTTTTTACCTGTATAATTTCTGGATTGTGTGTCAGTTACAAATTGTAAACTCATTTTATTTTAATTATTTACAATTAATTAATGTTTATGTTTAATATTAAGGCTGATAGTAATTGAATTCAAGTGAGATTATTAGTAAACAGAGATCTTTCCTCACCATAGAATTTTACAGATTCAGTGACTTTATATAAAATTGAACAAGGCATACCGTGGTTATGATAATCTGATAAATGTAATTTTAACATAAAAAGTTAATTAGGATGATATTATAGCCATCAGCCTTAAATCAATATCTAAGATAGCAGAAAAATCTGTAATCTTCACAATAAATATGAATTACACACCTTCATTAATGATTTTTATTAATCATTCATTAAACTAGAGATTATCCAATAATGAATAATATTTCTGGAATGTAATTTTCATTACATCACTTTCACACAAGCTAGAGACTGGTTTCTATTCATTTTTAACAACTTGTTGAAGGATGTAATCATAAACATATGATCTAAGACATATGAATAAGATTTGATTCCCAAGGTGCATATTTTGAGCTGAACCAGCACTCAGTTGACCCAGATCACAGTCTCTTACATATATCTGTATCATTATTCAGTATATCTATAGATAGCAAATTACTACAGATTATAATTGATGTGCCAAATGTGCTGCTCACAACTTTGACACATATTTAATGAAAGTATATTAATGATTTTTAGTAATCATTTATTAGACCAGAGATTATCCAATAATGAATAATATTTCTGTAATGTAATTTTCACTACCCTACTCTCAAGCAAAATAGGAACTGGTTTCTACTTACTTTTAACATTTTGTGGATGGATGTAATTATAAACATATGATTAAAGACTTGAAAAAGATGGTTTAGCATGAATGTGCATCTTGGGGATCATAGATCTTTTTCACATGTCTTTGATTATATGTTTATGATTACATTCCTCCACAAGATATTAAAAGTGGATAGAAACCACTCCCTTTCTCACATAAGAGTAGTGTACTAAAAATTACACTACAGAAATATTATTCATTATTGGTAATTTCTAATCTAATGAATGACTAATAAAAAATCATTAATATACTTTTATTTAGTAATTTATGTCAAGGTTATGGGGGTAGCACATTTGGCACTTATCAATTAAACTGTAGTAATTTGCTATATATATATACTGAACAAAGATAAAGATATGTGTAAATGATTGTGGTTTGTGCCAACTGATGAATGCTGGTTCAGCATGAAATCTTTTCCTCATATCTTTGATCATATGTTTATGATTACATCCTTCCACAAGATTGTAAAGCAGATAGAAAAGAAATGAATCCCTACCTTGCGTGAAAATGGTGTAGTGAAAATTACCTACAGAAGCATTATACACACCTTCATGATTCAGTAAATTATGTGTTCACAGAATAAATTAACCATCACACCATGATTAATATTTTTTTTCAAAATTACTAAGAATCTAAACAGAAAAATAGAATTAGATAGCAGGAAAAAAGTACATCATGTAATACATATTACTATAGCATTCAGCATCATTAGTGTAGTATGTTATAGCCAAGAGTTGTTTTTTTTTAAATCATATGAAAATATAAATTATATTGAATCTAGCAATGGATATTCTTTCTATCATCGAAAATGGAAATTATTGAAGTTCATTATTTGTTTTCATATAAATTATAATAAAATATATACAACAACTGTATATATATATATTAATAATAATTATACATAAAAAGCTTTTTTTTTGACACCTGATTTTGTGTCTTTTAAAATATATATATATATAGCTGTTTTACTAAGGCTGTAACCTTATGAATAAGCATCTGAAAATTCGAAGATGGGGACCTCTACAAGTCTTAGCCACAAGCTTATGCTCAGAAGAAAAGAGGGAAACCTTCTTTACTTCAACCTACTTTTTATATATATATGAATGGGTGAAGCTATATAAAAAAAGGTAGGTTGAAGTAAAGAAGGTTTTCCTCTTTTCTTCTGAGTGTAAGCTTGTAACTAAGACCTGTAGAGGTCCCTACCTTCGAATTTTTCAGACATTTATTCATTAGGTTACAGCCTTAGTAAATACTACTTAATATAATAATGTGTGTTTAATAAAATTTATAATTATAGCTGTTTTATATTGAAATGGTAAATCTGATTCAGATTTGCCGTTTCACAGTCTGACCCACCTAATTATTTATTTTACTAACATTTGCTTTTTTTTTATTATTCTAAAAAAATATTTTAACATTTTGTAACCATCCTGAATAAATCCTAAAATTTATTTTGGATCATATAATTATACTAACACACTGTTATTCTATTTATTATTAAAAGAAAAAAAGAATTCAAATAATTAACTTTGAATTTTTTTATATAGTTTAGATATATATGTTTAAAATGTTTTATTTTTGCAGTATAAGAATCCAAGATGGCCTTTTTGAAAAGATTTGTACCTCGATAAGAAGTTTAAAATAAATGTTTAAATTAAAAGAATAGATAAATTACCAAAATCCATTCACTGTGGAATCTCTATTCATTAATTAGTAGAGACTCTACATTGTTATCTAAATTAAAAACTAATATAAAATTAGATTGAAATATATTAATCCTTATTGAGGTACAATTTCTTTTGTTTCTAAAAGATCACCTGAGGCAGTAGGAAGTAATAAAGAGTGGCTCTTTTTAGACAAGAGAGTGACCAGAGAACTAGACAGAGAACAGACAGAGTAGTAGAAAGCACGCTATGATGATCGAGGAGTAAAAAAGGGTAAATCGCTGATCTTTCCTTCCTGAGACCTGAAATCCGCTATGTTGCTGCCAGAACCTGCCTTCAAATACCACCAGCCATCAAGGTTCGCCCGTGAACTCATACCGGGGAACTCCAGGTAAAATGCCGAAGAGCTTAAATCCTGTCAAGATTTTAAAATTATTATTACAATCTAAAATGTAGTTTCGTAAAGCTTAAAAAAAAAAAATGTCAAAAGGTAATGTTTATTAAGAATTTTTTTTGAACTGACTCTTCTAGCCCTTTTTTTTTAAATTATGTTTTCATTAACCCAAGCTCACTATAATTTTTAATATCTATAATTAATTGAATATGAATTTATTTGTTTTATATTAATTTTAGCATGAGATTATTTCATGCTTATGATTTTTTTTGTATTTCGACAAGCTTCACTCGCGGGGGCTCAGAGTAATTTGCTAAGAGAGCAAATTATGTTTTATTAGAGGGAGTTCGAGAAAGAACGATTTAATTTTAAAATAAAATAATTTTGATCTATTTTTATTTCGCAAGTGAAGTTATGTCGAATATATATATTTCAAAATAAATATGCTGTAATTTCTTTAAACAGTTTTATTATAGATTTCCCAGAATGGGATTCTATTATTTTATATTTCTGCAATTCAAAACAGAATAAAATATATTATAGATTTTGACCTAGTAACAGTGCCGCTGGATAGCGTCAGTCAATTATCATGCATTTTTTTTAAGTTAGGAAAGAGGGAAGGGGGGATTTTTTTTCGAGAATTAAATTCCCTTATTTCTACATGTATTTTGTTTTTTTTGTAGGTTAAATATTTATATAAAGTAGTTGTTTACGCAGGTTGTTCTCTATGCAGTATTAGATCATTTTAAGGCTATTTAATTATAACCAGTTCCTATTTAATAATTATAATATCTCGGGTTAATAAAGAATGCTTGGAGTCTCATGAACAGACCTAAAATGGTCATAGATTTGGTGAGTTGGAGTTAGCTTCCGTTTTTCGCAGACGCCTGTGAATCGGACAGCGGTTTTGAGATAGAGTTGGTTTGTCAGCAGAATTCGTAGAGGCGAATATGAGGGCTCTCCGTAATTCCTATCTCCTATCGATATATGGACACGACATGTGGACGTATCGATTTCCCTTTCTATTCTTCGTTGGAAAAGGCATACAAGTGTCCGTAATCCGGCTCGTATTTTCTTCCGTTTTTTCTCTCCTTTGCATTCGTATATTTATTAACCAGACATTGTTTTGCTCTTATTTTGCCTATCTAATACGTAAGTCATAGGGAAATGATTCTACTGAAAGGATCTTCGACCTGAGTAATCGACTCTTTTGTTCATTTGCGTAATTAGTTAAAATCGTTTGCTTTTGGCTAATTCACGTTATATAATTCTTATAGGTTTGATTTTAGTTGTAAGTCCAACTAAAGTGACTTGTTTGCTTTGATAATTGACTGATATATTTTTTGTTTATTATAATAGCTTACAGTTTTAAAGTTATTTATAAGTTATGCCAGCAAGGTCCATTAATGTCATAAAACATTAGTTATTGACAATCCAAATTATTAATTTTATAAAGAGAAATGAAATCAATTTTTCTATCTGTTGTGGAGTAAGACGTCAAATTAGTCTTATAATCGTCTATTAATTAATATCTTTTTCAATAGAAATGGGTTTTTTTTTAAGTCATTCTTATATATGTGTGTTAGGCAGATGTTTAAACCTATCGCTATATTATAAGCTTGTAATAAATGTGCACGGGGAATTTTGAAATTCGTGGTCATTTAATTATGAAATAATTTTTGCTATTAAAAAAAAAAAAAGGGAGAATAAATGTAAACAAAATTAAAGATGCATAAACTTAACAAAATAAATTGTACAAACCCAATAATGTCAATGCTGACCGCTAATAAAAATAAAGTTGTCAGGAACTCATATAATTATGAAGTTAATTTAAAAATTGTATTTTTTTTTTTTTTTTTTTTGAGCTTGAGTTTAAACTAATGTAAAATAACTAATGTAGAATGTCCAATGATTTTAAATATATATATATATAACTAAAACAAACTTCCAGTGTTCTCGAATCATTTTATTTACTTTTATTTTAAATAAATTTTGATTTTTAAACATACCTATCAACCAATCACCCAAGTTCTCATTTAAATGTAATAAAATCGAATCTCATGCTTTAAGACCCAGCTGCCGGCACAGTGAAAATAAAGGAATTCGATTGTATCGTCGAGAAAGGCTATTGATTAGATCTTTGACCTGGGGATATAGTTAAATAAGGCAGAATTCACGATGTATCTGATTTATTTATCTTGTACATTGTCGGACTCGAGGTACTTTACCTATATTCAGGGTTTTGTTGGATCGATATGTGTTTTTCGACCAGTACATCGTATTTTTTTTTCAGGGTTCTGGATGTCCATTGTGGTTCTATTAGATACTCCCACACCCTGTATAATGTTAAGCATATATATAAAGTTTTTTTTTAATAACACTAAATAATAAAGATATATAAGTTTTTTTTTCCCAAGTTTGTATGATGTTTGCACACACTGCAAAACTCTGAATAATGTTTAATGTATATAATGTGTTATGCACACACTGCAAAACTCTGAATAATGTTTATTGTTTATAATGGGTTTTTTTGTTATGCTTTTTGACACAGTAATGAATAATGTATACGGGTAAGAAAAAATTTTTTCCTTGAGTTTTGGATGCTCTAAAATGGTGGGGATTTTAGATAAATACCTACACCATGATGAATAAGTTGATAAAATGACATGTGTGAAATACACATGTATTTTTTTTTGGCTGTATTTTGTGGTAGAGAATAAGAATAATGGGTCCACAAATAGCTGGTACCCAAAATTAAAAGTGTTATATGTACACAGACTCAATATATGAGATTTTTTTTTCTATCTGTGATTTTTCTTCATGTGTAAAATGTAAAAGAATAATAAACCAAATACTGTATGTTTTGGTATATAAATAAATCTTCAGTCTGTAAAATATTGTGATATAAAAAAATAACTAAATCAAAATTGTGTAATAGAAACAAATGTTTGTTAATAGAGACTTGTGTGAATAAATTGTTAATAATAAAGCATATATATATTCTATTGGCTGGCACCCAGACAAATAATTTTCCAATAGTTTAATTCAATATTTTCAAACACAAAATAGTGTCATTTAAGATTCAAACCTGGAAGAATGAAATGGTTAAAGAGTCAGTAACAACTTAAATGTATCAGTAACAATTTAAAATGTAAATTAAATTATGTAAACCAATTGTTCTCAACTAAGTGCTGTATGATCAATGTCAAATCTGTCCAAGCACAGGAAAGCAACCAGAGGTAAAAAAGAATCAATTTATTTTTTCACATAGGAAAATAGTTAAGTTTTTGCTAAAAATTTTTTTTAGCTGAGTGGCAAATAAGATTTTAACTAAAGGCATTAAACAGAGCAGGTAGTAGTAGGATGGGAGATGTTTTAGGAGGTAAGGGTGGTGTAACCCATTAAAGTCAAATAAATATATAGAGTTTTGTTATCCCACAATAAATTAAGAGAAAAGAGCAGTCTTGAATAAAATTTCAAATTTTTTTTATGTGAAGTATACAAAAAAAAATAATAATAATAATATAATTTTTTTTTAAATAAAAGGATTTTCTGTTTTAGATGGATCCCACAAAAGAGGAGCAGGTGGATGAGCAACAGGAGATGATGTCCATAATAATGGAAAATTCAAAGATGATGATGAACAGCATTATGACAACAATGAGATATGAAATTGAGAGAACAATGCAAAAGCATCAAGAAGCCCTAGATCAAAGAATAGCCATCATAGAAACAGACCCTAATGAGAAGACCACCAACAATAAAGTTCAAACACCTTCAAGTGGCTCACAGGGACCATCATTGATATCCCAACTGATCCATATACAGGAGTACCAAGGCAAGCCCGGAGGGAATCCCATAGAGCACATAGAAAGCCTGAGGGAACTGATCCATGTTCATGCAATGGATGAGGCTGAGAAAGTGCTGTTGCAAGCCATTATTTAAAAAACACTGCAAAGGATTGGTGGAGGTCATTAGCACAGAAACCCCAAAACTTCAAAGAATATGAACAAGCCGTGATAGGGCAATTTTATTTTGGAGTGATGAGCACCAAGAAGATATGATTCAGACTTTCACGGCCGAAAAATATCAAGAAAGCCAACAAGGAACTTTCACCCAATTTTTTTTAAGCAAGTGGTGAAGTTTCAAACCCTCACCGCCTTCACGTACTCTGATGCACGCATTATACGCATTATAAAGAACAATATGCCCATATACGTAGTCTGATGCACGCATTATACACATTATAAAGAACAATATGCCCATATGGGTCCAAAGAATGATGTTAAGCTGCCAAATTGACATCATCCCCAAGATGGGAAGATTTTTAACCTCTATTAGTGATAAAGACACAGGAGTGGAAGAAAAGGGTCAAAGTAACCGAAAAAAATAGAAATAACTGAGGAAAATCCAAGAACCACAATCATCCATGAAGGAGATAGATCCAGGAACAATAGCATGGGGAATCTTCCCAATTGTGCAGATAACAGTCGAGACCGAGAGAGTGCAAGCATTAATGGATTCGGGAAGTCAAGTATCCCTGATATCAAAAGCTTGGTTTGAAAACATGAGGAGATTAAAAGAATTCATGAAGCTCCCAACACAGCCCATTGGTCTAACTCTGGTAAATGGATGTAAATCAATGAGTGAAAATTACCAAATATGGTTGGAGTTGGAAATAAATCAAGATCTTTAGGACATGCCATTTTAGTCATGGATGGACTCATTTATGACATGGTGTTGGGATCAGATTTTTTAATACAACATGAAGGCATCATTGATTACTCCCGAAGGACCTGTTACATAAAGCAAGAGGCCGTGAAATTTCAGGACACCCAGAAAAATCAGGTGGATAACCGCAGCTGTATCATTCAACCGGTTGACCCGGCATTGATTTTGACAAAGGTACAAGAAGTGGCGATTGCCAATCCCAGAGACAGGAACCAAATTAAAGAAATGTTGGAAAACTATTCCAAGGTATTTTTCCAAGTCCCTGGTCAAATCAAAGGTTATACCCACCGCATTAGATTAAAAAACATATGTCCAGTCCAAAACCTACCCAATTCCCTTCCAATACAAAGAAGAGTTGGAGAGTCAAATTAAACAGATGATGGAATAGGGAATCATCGAATGGGGGCCATCCCCTTACAATAATCCTTTAATGGTCTTAAGGAAAAGGAGTGGTGACCTTCGTTTGTGCCTTGATGCTCGTAAATTGAACAGCATGACCATACAAGAGAGAGAGACATCTCCCCACCTATCCAAGAAGTCTTTGTCTGTCTGGCTGGAAAGACTTTTTTTTCACTTTGGATTTAACTTCAAGTTATTGGCAGATGGCCCTTGATCCAAGAGATCGAAAATATACTGCTTTTCGATATAACGGCCAAAGCCATGTATTCAAGAGGGTACCTTTCAGCCTTATTAACAGTGGTGCAGGATTGATGCGCTGTCTCAAACAAGTACTCTCAGAGGAATTGCAAAACCATATGGTCTGCTACGTTGATGATATTGTAATAGCTTCAAAGGACATGGAAGAACACATTAAGTACTTAGGCCTATTTTTCAAGGAGTGTGAGCGCGAAAACATCATTAATTTGGAGAAGAGCCACTTTGCCTTAAAAGAAATCTCATTCTTGGGTCACATTATTAGGGCAGATGGAATAAAACCTCACACTGAAAAAATTGAAGCTATTGAGAAATTCCCAATCCCAACGACCCACAAGCAAGTCCATTCTTTCCTGGGGTTATGTAATTTCTATCATAAATTCTACCCCGGGTTTGCATTGGAAACAACTCATTTGATTGATCTTTTACGCAAAAATAAGAGGTGGGCATCGACCACCACTCATGATCAGGACCTTCAAGTAATCAAAAATAAGTTTTTACAAGCCGTAATGCTCCACCACCCAGATTTTAACCACCCCTTCTACGTCCAAACCGACAGTAGTAAGAGGGGTCTAGGCGCTGTGTTATTTCAAGTGGGCGAAAGGGGACAACACCAAGTTCTCTATTTTATCAGCCGAACTTTAAAAGGGGCTGAGGTAAACTATACCACAATGGAACAGGAAACACTCGCTATTGTGTGGGCTTGTCAAAAATTCAAGCAATTCCTCCTGGGGTTTAAAGTAATCATAATTACTGACCATAGGTGCTTGGAATTTTTAAACAAGAGTTTCCTAACAAATGACCGGCTCATTCATTGGAGTTTGACCCTACAGAAATTCCGGTATAGTGTAGTCTACTGCCCAGGACCAGAAAATGTGGTGGCTGACATTTTAAGCCGTCACCCAATACCGATGAACCCTCAGAACCCAGAACTGCATAATCAAACTGCCCAGATTATGGTAGCCTGGAAAGAAACTACTGTTGAGAATGAATTTCAGGACCTAGGATATTGGCAACAAACTGAAAAACAATATGGACAAATAATCACTGAGCTGAAAAAGGATCTGCATGAGAGAAGTAAACATTTTCAGAAAAGACGTTCACAGTACCGGCTTAGGGATGAGATTCTACAAATTAAAACTAAGGAATGAGATAACCCATGGAAAATAATAATTCCCACAGAATTGAGGACCAGAATCATGCAACATGTGCATGAGAATATTGGGCACTATGGGCCTCGGAAAACTGAAGAAGCTATTAGGTGACGGTTCTATTGGCCCGGTCTATATGCTTAAATCCTTCTCGTCCTCAGGAGGTGCACCAAATGTGCTCAAAATAAACACCCAAACAGGTCCTATGCAGGACCCCTCCACCCCATTACTGTAACTAAACCAAATGAACTGCTTGCCATGGACCACTATGGGCCATTGCCGTCAATTCAACAATTTCGGTACTTGCTCGTTACATATGTATTTTCAAAGTATATACGGGCATACCCTGTAAGAGATTCAAGAAATGCTATTCGCGTGCTCCAATAAAAGCAATTTCTGGAAGTAGGAACACCAGAGGTAATCCTATTGGACCACGGGACCGCATTTACTTCAAACGAGTGGGCTAGATGGATCGAGAAACAAGGACTACATTACCGGTTAACTTCTGTTAGAAATCCTCAATCTAATCCATGTGAAAGGGTCATGACAGAAATTAACAGGCTCTTCCGCACTTACACGTCTCACGATCATCGAGGATGGGTAAGGAGAACGGACGAAATTGTGGGGTACATCAACCATACCTTGAACGAATCTACAGGATTCACTCCAAAAAGGCTTCACTATTTAAAACCGTGCCCCAAAATATTTGGTAAAATTCGGCCAAAAGAGGATCTGGTTATCCACCCTGAAGATGGCCAAAGGGAAGCCCGTGCCGTATGGAAAAAATGGCTCAGGTAAGAATGAAAAGATATCACAATCCACCCCAGAAATTTCAAGAAGGGGATATGGGGTGGCTTAGAGCACCAAAACCAAGTAATACGACCAAGAAGGAATTCAAAAAATTCTTCCCGCTTTACGATGGTCCTTACAGGAACCAAAGAAAATGTCAGGAAGATGCGTTTTTATTAGAACAAGGAAAAAGAGGAACTTTTAATGCCAGGCAGTTAAAACCTTGTGTCCCGCCAGATCCAGGGAGATAGTACATAGTATTTAATCCAAATTTGATATTTTGTTAATAACAAATTTGTAAATGGACTAAGAGATGGAAAATAAATTTTAGATTTAGAAGACATTTCAGATTGTCACCAAAGAGTAGGTACTATGATAAATAGCTGTTTGGGACTCTGTGACCTGGAAAGTTTTAGAAATTTTGTGTAAAAAAAAATATATATATGTATAGATTTTTTTTTTTTTCTTGAAATGAGGGAGTGTGAAATGGTAAATCTGATTCAGATTTGCCGTTTCACAGTCTCACCCACCTAATTATTTATTTTACTAACATTTGCTTTTTTTTATTATTCTAAAAAAATATTTTAACATTTTGTAACCATCCTGAATAAATCCTAAAATTTATTTTGGATCATATAATTATACTAACACACTGTTATTCTATTTATTATTAAAAGAAAAAATAAATTCAATT